>CAICTM010002307.1:0-16030 GCA_903772945.1 Seminavis robusta
AAATCACAACAAGCGCGGTTGAGTATAAGTCTCAGGAGTTTACCTGCCGAGGTATTTGTTTCCTACCAACACCGCATCAATTAACCACACCATTAACAACGCACCTACTAGCTACAAGTCGTACCGTTGCATGTGGACAACAAATATTATGATCTACACCATCCTTTAGATCTAGTAGTTGCTAGTATAAGAGACTGAGTTGTGGTGCGTCGGGAGCCCGTTACAGTAGCTAGATATCAAGCTCCTCTGGGGGTCCTACCGGTAGACTTCATTCCAATAGAATCTTGAATGATCTTGAGAGATTAAAGCCAGGAACAAGCCCTTGAAGAGATGGTGCAGACAACCAGTAGCTTCGTGGCTCAGAATTGTGTCTTAGGCGTCATGTGTCGTCCGTCAATGGACCTAGCTAGCTAGTCTCCTGCGGGTTGATTCCTGCTGTTGACTGCTGCAGATACTTCGTCTTTCCTCGTAGCTAGTGACACGTTGCCACTCAGTCACCACGAGCGACAAGATTTCTTGTTTCGTCTTGTTGAATTGAATGTCTTGTTGTAGTAGTAGTAGTAGCTGCAGCTGTCGTCGTAGGCAATCGTCGTAGCATGTTGATCAGTTGTCGAAATTCGGCCTGGCAGTAGACAGCCCATCGTCGTGCTTCCTGGTCTTCCCACGCTGGAAGAAACATGTAGAGATAACAGAGCGACAACAGAGCACCAACCTAGTTGTTGTCGGCCATCCAGTCGGCATCCAGTAGTTCTGTTATCGCCGTTATCATTCATAGCTACGGTAGCTAGCTAGCACAGCCGCCTCCATGCTCAAATTTGCCCAAAAAGAAACTCGTCATTAACATGAACAATTTCCCCCTTTGAGTGACTTGACTCAATCTACTGAGTCACTCGACTAGATAGTCAATACTCGTAGCGCGGATGTCAGACATGATCCCCATAGCTACCAGAAGAATCCGCAACATCATCGCCGTCGCTATTTGTTTTTGCACCTTCGCCGTCGCCGATTGATGGCAAGGCAGCAGCGAACAGCGGCTCGGTGGTGGGCTGTATTGGGAGAGCAAAGAGGGCGGGAGTAGGGCAAAACGGGAATCGGTGGCGATGAGGAAATGGAGGAAGGGAGGGAAGTCGAGAGGGAGGAAGAGGGGCAAGATTTATCGGGAAGCGTGCAAGTCAGCATCCCAGAGAGAATTGGTGGTAGCTCCATTTGCCAGCTAGGACACGAGAGCCACATTGTGCAGAGTGGCGGGCCCAAGAATAGCTAGCTGGCTGAGCCATATGATTTGGTAGACTGGCTGAGCCTAATAGAGACTCATAGGGGGCACTCTTCATAGCACCCTTTGTAGGAGAAAAGCAGAACTCCTAAGATACACTGCCAATAAGCAAGAAGGGCATTGCCTGATAGCTAAAACCCTCTCCTCCTCCCCTCACCTTATTTCTTTCCTTTTTTGTTGTGTTTCCTGATTGAATTTTGTCCCCTCGCTACTAGCTACTTTGATTACAAAAGCGTATTTATGCTGTTCTATTTAAAAATTTCCTATGTGCACTACAGCAAGAGTGCCACCGTTCCACCATCGCCTCTGTCACTTGCATGACTGTATCAGCAGAGGCATTATAAGACTTGGTTTCACGAGATTCGTTCATCCATTGTGAAACTCCTCCTCCGTTGTAAGCGAAGAAGTGATTCTTGCCGAACAAGGCCACCAATGATCCATACCAGTTGGGTACATAGTATAGCTTCTGGAAAGAACTCAAACAAGGAGCCACACTGTGGCATGAACATACTTGTGAGAAATTGCTGTCCATGTGGACCCATGACAATATCCACTTCTGACATGAACTTCATCTGTCCCATCAACGACATGCCCTTGAAAGAAGATTGGTACAACACATCATAGCCAGCCTTCTTAAGTCTATCCAGTACCTCATTACTGTTGGCAATCGATCGCCGAGAATCCTGCCTATCCAGAAAAGCAATAACTGGACCCTTCTTGCTGCTGCCATTTGTAGGACAGCCAGCTCTCTTGTCATTGTTAGGTGTGTAGTAGTTGAGAAAGCCTTCTGCCATTGTTTTGGCATGTTCTCTTGACGCCATTGCTTGAGATGATGACAGGACAGGCAATGACATGCTTAGAGATTGATTAATAGAGTGCTTCTAGGTAACAAGATCAAATCTCCCTTCTTACCATGGATGCCTGTCTAGGTTGCCATAGTTTCCCAAGGTGCCATCACATGAACCTCAGGAGAGTCTTCATTGGTTCGATTTCCAATGTCCAATCGCACACCAAATGCATCTTGCATGGCCTTGTACATACCATGAACTGAGGCCATGTCATCAGTCCCATGGTCATACTGTTGAATGTACAGTACTGGTGTTTTGTTCTTGTTATGGTCCATCTGCCACCATGAGAAACATCGAACAAGCTGCTGGAAGTTGTGAGGAACATCTGAAACAGGAAGATGTTTGACAATCGGCAAACTGCTTCAGTGGAATTGTGATTGGGAAAGAGAAGCCTGGCATCACTTTTGTTAAGAGCTCGTTGACCCTCTGGAAAGTATGGTCTACCAGGGCCAAGGAACATTTCCCAAGCAGGCAAGGTGCCGTTGTAGCGAGTTTCTGCAACATAGGGGTTTTGCTCGGTGCCATCGATTGCTTCAGGTGGAATACTCATCTTTCCCCCTCTTTTCTCTTCTACAATTGTGCAATTACCAAACTTGTTGCTGTTACAGTTGTTGCTGTTTCTTGCTGCACGACAAGAGTGCCACCGCTCCACCATGACTGCCGTGACTTGCTCCACCGCCTCAACAGAGGCATTGAAATGCCTCGTGTTTCGCCTATAGGCATTCAGTGCTTGTCCTCCTTGATAAGTCAAGAAGTGATGCTTCCCCGACAAAGCAACCATTGAACCATACCAGTTGGGCGCATAATACTGTCTCGGAAAGAACTTCAACAAGGAACCACACCAAGGCATGAACAAGCTTGAGGTGAACTGTGTTCCATGTGGCCCCATGACAATGTCTGCCTCAGACATGAACTTGATCTGTTCTATCAGCGACATGCCATGAAAGGATGGTTGGTATCGGATATCATGACCGGACTGACGCAGCTTATCAAGGACCTCAGGGCCGTTGGAGATAGACCTTTTGGAATCCTTTCTGTCCAGGAAGGCCATGACTGGTTTGGACTTCTTGCTTTTGCCATCAGCAGGACAGCCGGCTCTCTTGTCATTGTTGGGTGTGTAGTGGTTGAGCAAGCCTTCTACCAAAGTCTTGGCATGGTCTGGGGAGACCATGGCTAGTCAGAAAGGAACAGCAGAAAGGAAAGAGTTGAGAAGTGGTATATGCATGAATGCTGAGTGTTCCAAAACTCCGCATGCATTAATCTTACCATAGGTCTTGGTCTGTACATCCATAGCTCGCCAGGGGGCATCCACATGCACCTCTGGAGAGTCAGTGTTGGCTCTCTTTTCAATATCCAAGCGAACTCCAAAGACCTCATGCATGGCCTTGTACATGTCATGAATCGACTCTGTTCTGCCATTGCTGTGATTGTACTGTTGAATGTACAATACTGGTGCTTTGTTCTTGTTTTGATCAAGCTGCCACCACGAGAAACAGCGGAGGAGCTGTTGAAAGTTGTGAGGGAATACATGGAAGTGTTGGATGTCCGACAATTGACAGACAGCTTCACGCGACTTCTGGTTGGGGAATACAAGCCTGGATTCATCTCCACGAATACGATCACGATTCTTTCGGAATTCAGGTCTGCCTGGACCAGTAAAGAGAGCCTGAATGGGCAAAGTGCCATTGTGGTAATGGGTTTCAGCCACAAAGGGTTTCTCTACGGTGGCATTGAGTGCTGCTAGAGACATGTTTATCCATTCACTTGTCTGCTCTACCTCGATGCTGGTGATCACAGTTGTGTTTTGTTGATCTCGGCTTCCCGCTTCATGTCTGGCAGCTCCAGGAGATGCTCCCACTGTTTGGCTTTCCTTCTTCTCCTCTTGCTCCTGTTGGTGATTCAATACAGATCTCAAATTGGCAACTTTTTGCTCAAGTGGCTTCATCTCTTCATTGGACTCTAGCAACTTGTACTGAAGACTGTCAAGCTGTTCCTGTCCTCCTAGGAAACGACCTTCTCTTCGTAAGTTCATCCATTCTGGCGAACGTTGATGAGACTCAATGGGCCCTTCCTCGATGTCCATGAGACGATAGATCCACAAGTTACGAGACTGGAGTGCCAACATGACGATGGCAGCAAATACTAGTGCGATGGTTCCTCTGGGAGACGGCATGGTGGCTCAATTTTATGTTTCTCTGTATGGCTCTCGCGTGCAAATGATAACTTCAAGCCAGCTACAGCAGTCGGAACCAGTTAGTTTATGGGGTTGCCAGTCCGTTGCATGACTGCATTGGCCGCAATGCCACCGGAAAAGGCAATTGAGACATTCAGGATTAAGGGGGTTTAGAGTAGGGACATTCAGGATGACCAAAGGAAAGAAGACCTAGCCAGACTACAAGTACTACTACCGTAGCACTCGACCCTGTTATTTCAGAAAAGAAAGCTTGAAAGCTTTGGGACTGTTATTTGGTTTCTGCAGCTTGTTCTGCGCAGTTTTTGCTACCGATTACGGTGCCAGTGTGCCAGTTCTTCTGCGAGGAGACCTGCGAATGCCAACATGAAGCTTTGCGACTCTGATTTGGTTTCTGTTCGTTGAATCAGAATCGAATAGAATCGAATAGAATCGAATAGAATCGAATAGAATCGAATAGAATCGAATAGAATCGAATAGAATCGAATAGAATCGAATAGAATCGAATAGAATCGAATAGAATCGAATAGAATCGAATAGAATCGAATAGAATCGAATAGAATAGAATAGAATCGAATAGAATAGAATAGAATAGAATAGAATAATCCTCTCGGCTCCCAGAATGTATAACAAAAAGAAAATTTTGCCACCATGGCAACAGTGTTGGCCAAAATAATATGGGGGGTTTGGAGTGGGGAAATTATCTACGGAATAAGCCAGCCGGGGCCAGGCTTGGCCAAATGGTCTCTAGCTAGCTATTAGCTTTGCCAATACATTGATATAGCTGAGTCGAGTCTGTCAAAGGACTGCCGGTAGCTCCCCAACACACCCACAGACACTCACCTTGAAAGGCATCAGCTATCTACAAGGTCAGCTTGGATTCCATTTTGTTATCATTCTGCCATGGATTTCTCCTAGCTAGGAAAGGTCCTCCAGTCTTCACTCTCAGCAATCAATCTGCTCTCTAGAGTCTGGTAGAGGAGTGGTTGGCTTTGCATGAAGATTGGAGCACCCATACAAAAGATTCAAAGGAGAATTGTTGGCTTCGTGCCCTACAAAAATGAGCAGATTTCATGTTTGTAAACAAGTCAACAAGTCAATACAGTAGTACAGCTTAAAACGGGGGTCTAGAGTAGGTGGATTATCTACGGAAGCCAGCCGGGGCCAGTAGTGAGTAGATGCCGCTTGTTGCATTGCGCGTCGTTGGCTTCGGGTCGATGGCGTCATGGTCGATCCGTGGCGTCATGGTGGCCCCGTGGAAGCAATCATTGACCGAAAGATGGAAGCTGTCATCGAACGGAAGAAGCTTGTTGCCGCCGGTGGTTTCCAGCCTTTTTTGCATTAGCGGTAGAGGCGTCGCTTTCGATCGAGTCACTCTGTGGAATAGGAAGCGATCATCTACTTGATCAAATTACTTGAAGGGAATATCACTTTCGTTGTTTGATGGTACTGGTACATTCCAGTTATTGCATACCTTGACAGCTATAGACAGGGTTCCAGAAGGTCTATCTCCAACAGCCAAAAGGTCCTTGATAGCCTAGCCTGGGTCAGGCCGGGCATGACGTCCGATACCAACCATCCTTCAAGGGAATGCCACTTATTGAAGAAGTCGAGTGTCTGAAGTAGACATTGTTATGGGACCACGTGGACAGCAGTTTACTCCAATCTGGTTCATGCCTCGGTGTGGTTCCTTGTTCGAGTTCTTCCCCCAAGAGTACTATGCACCTAACTGGTTTGGATCAATGCTGGCTCTGTCAGGTAAGCATCACTTTTTCACCTATCAAGGTGGACCACCACGGCTTGGCAGAGCAGGAGAGACTCAGTCCTACAATGTCTCTGTGGAGGCTGTGGAACAATTGTCGACTGAAGTTATGGTTGAATGGTGGCACTCTTGCTGTAAGGAACCGGGGAATTAGAGAACAGTCTCAAACTATAGCTGTGACTGTTGCTATAAGGCTGCATACATTGCTGGTGAACTTGTGTCGCCTCTGTGGTCTACTAGCCAGCTAGATTGATTTCTGAGTCTGCACCGTGAGATATTGAACACTAATTCACAAGATACACAGCCATTGCAAGCAACTTCCGTGGCTGAGCGAGGGAATGGCTTCACCTCATATCGGTAGGCAGTGGTTCTTCTGAGGAAACTTACTTCAAATCAATGATTCGATTCTGAACCATGGCCAACGTGATCCTAGTGATGCTGTTCCAAACCAATCACCCAATTTGCTGCCTGCGAAAGTAATCTCTCCGAGGCTGTTGCTTCCTATTGCAGCGTCAACACTGTTGACGAAGTTACCGATCGCGGCGCCGCTCGTCCGACTTCTCCCCCTTCTTCATTGCTGTGAATCGGTACTGAGCCTTCTTCAGGGGCTGCACTATGCTTCTCTTGCACCGTTTCATTGTCGCGCTGCTCGTCATCTATCGGCTGCACTACGTCACCCCCTTCCTCGTCTCGCTCAACCTCGCTGCGTCGGTACGGCATGGGTCCTCGTTCCTCACCCTCTGTTTTCAAAGCAGGCATTCCGTACAAGACGGATGCAGTATTCTGATCGAGCTCGCCGTCATCAATGTCCACCTGAGCTGCCATTTCGAGCGACAAGTTTCGGAGCGGTCGTACGATCGTACGACTCAAGTGCATGTGAAAGGCAATGGTTACCACCAATGGAACGAATCCAAAAGCACCCTGAACGGGAGCTTCTTTGATGCCCATGTATGCAATAAAGATGAGTTCTCCCATGTACAAACAAGCCATGAGAAACGGAAACAGTTTCTGCCAGGTGGCATCCCCACCACCTTCAAATTCTTGGGCATAGACGTGCAAACACTGGTGCTTGTACACGAGATAGTACCCCGCAAAGTACACAACGCCAAAGACTTCCATGATTGGGACAATGGGCATGTATACGATGACAACGAGGAACACAAAGACCACCGGTGGAACCTGCTCTCCCCACACAATCGAAGGAGGCGTCTTGGCTTGGTCAAGTTGCCGCTGTGTGAGCATGGCTTCGGGCTGAATCAACTTCATGACCAGGCTGACCCCGTAGGTGGGCAACATGGAAAGTTCTAGCCCAAAGGCTCCAAATGACCCCACTAGCATCATGTTAACGAAAAAGACGGAAGCTCCGGGCATGGCAGTTGCGATAATGTCAATGATCCCAGTTGGGTCGTTGATCATGCCATCAATCTGATCAAAGGCGCTACCTCCAATCAGAATGAGCCACAAGTTGCTGCAGGAATAGGGTTAGAGAGATAACGGCGCGTTTGAGAATACCGGTAGCCGTAGTCTAGTGTTGTGAGAAAAACAAACAGTTATGGAACAAATCACGAGGAACGTACGCAAGCTGGAACAACTGATGCCAGTAGAGAGCATAGGCATCCACTTCGGCGGCCGACTTGTATCGGACGAGATGAGTTGCCGCCGCCACAATGGCCATGTACAACACTGCCATGAGAACCGACAAGAAAATGACGGGCAAGAGTCCACTAATCAGCCCGTACCACGCTGCGGTTGGATCGGCCGGTGGCAACCCCAAGCCTTGTAAGATGCCATTGAGATTGGCAATGGCCGTAACGAATGCCACGGGGATGGCCCAAAAGCAAACCCCGGCGGAAAAGACGAGCGCGGCTTGTTTTTGGAAAATGACTTGCTGCGTGAGGGATACCGTGACATTGTCCCACAAGACGCCCTTTGGATCGGGTGCGGCAAAGACGACCATACGATCGGGATTCCCCGTCAGCTCGCATTGAATGGCCGCCTGTTTGGCACGAAGACTGGTAAATGTGACAAAGGCTGTCGAGGTGGCCTTGCTATCATCGTCTTTGGCCGGAGCCGTTTCTTCCAACTCGGTGGTGTGTGGTGGAGCTTCAGTGGTTCCGTCACCAGTATTCTTGGTCGTTGTCGTCTGAGGGGACTGTTCTGCTACATTGTTTTGAAATGTGGATCGCTCTTGATCAATCTCGAGATTCAAACGGGCAATTTCTGCTTCGTGGTGTTCCACAGCATCCACCTCCTCTGCATCATCTTTGCGTTTGATGACTGGTCTGGGTTTGTCGGGTTTGGCATGCAGAAAGGCAACGACTTGTTCTAGTTTTTCAATATTCTCTTGTCGTTCTTGAATGAGTTTCTGCAATTGTGTCATTTCCAGCAAGACCGTGACCTGTTGCACTTGATTGGGAAAGAGTCGTTCAAAGTAGGCTTTCAATGCCTTGTCGGTACGAAACTCGGGAGGGATACCTTCGACACGCACGGCGTATCGATATTCCTGTGGCATGTCTTGGTCGCCACGTGCCAAAAAGGCCGATCGATGAGTGCGAAAGAGTTGCCATTCGTTCCAAAAGGCATACAACACGAATGCCACAAACAGGTACCATGCCAGCAGGGATGCCCACAATCGAGGAGATGCCGCTTCGACACGTGCCAATGTGATCTGATTGAATTGCAAGGTGGCATTGCCTCGATTGTCGCCCGTGGCATAGACGGGAATGAGTACCAACACGGCCAATACGGATCCCAGACCACACAGTTGAGCCCCCAAGCGAAGGAATCGCAGAAACATGAAACTGTCCAACCCGACACAGCGCAGCAGTTCGTCTTGTTCCACTTCCCACGCCGATTTCCACCAAGACGTAGCAAAGGGAGCCGGGGATCGATGCTTTCGAGTGTGTTGTCGTGGTTCGTAGAGGTCCACCGAGTTTTTCTTGGAGTCTTGATGGCGTTGGTACAGAAAGAAAGCGTAGAACACCAGGCATTGAAGGGCACTCACCAGAAAGGTCACCCAAATTCCAGACCACGTCGTGATGGTGGGTTCTCCTTCTTCCTGCTGTTCTCCTCCTGATCCAGTGCTGTTGCTGCTCTCTGCAGAACTTGTGTTGGTCCAGACATCCGAATCATTGTCACTGCTGTGGTTGACCAAGGCTGTTGTCCACACATCGGATGTGGCGTTGTAGTAGATTGTCCAGGTCATGCTTGAAGTCTACGGTATGGTATGGAGAGGAGAGTTGGACGGAGAAAGCAGTTGTGGATCGAGGACATCGAGGTCTCTGTTCGACTTTCATTGCGCAAGAAGTGACAACCGGAAGAAGAATTGATTATGAAGGCGGGCGGGGAAGTTGTGAAAAGTTGTCTCGGAACTCGGAACTGGACATGGGTCATTCTGTCACTTAATTACAGTAAATCCTGAGTCTGGGGCAGTGTTAAACAAACGTTAGATCATTAATTCCTCCGGTCATTGAAGAAAAGATATTTATTCCTTTCTAATTGAGTAAGAAGGTTTTTAAATCTTGGAGAAGGTGAATTTACTTTGACCTTGACCAGCTCACAATTTCGTTCACCTGGCATCAATTTGTCTTCGTTGCCAGATGCTTTGTCCATGGCACCTTTCCTCATCCACAACTACAACACGAGCAACCGTTTTGCTCTTGTACCAGAGGCAAGCCTGTAGTAGTTAGCTAGTTAGTTAGTACTAGCATCACCATCGGAACCATGCCGCGCTACTTTACGTTCGTTGTCGGGGCAGCCGTCTTGATGCTGCTCTCAGAGTCTCCCACGATGAACAAGATCTTTCGTCAATTGACGCTTGGAGCACCCCAACATGGAACACGTCGAGGACTGCACATACAGGACGAAACCATTAACCTCAAGGAAGATCTCGTCAAGGCCAAACCAGAAAACGATCCACAAGAGCAACCCATTGCCAGCATGCACGACGAGAAGGAGGAGACGAAGAAGCCCACGACAGAAGCGACGCCCTCTCCGACTCTGACGACGCCAAGCCCCACGGATGCTACTACCGCCAAGAATAAACCAGCAAGCACTGAATCACCACCAAAAGACAGCGATGATGAAGACGATGAAGACGACGAGGACGACGACACTGGCAAGTTTGTCATCCATTCCATCGTCGAGAATGGGGAAAATTCTTTGCCCATCCCGCCAGAGGCAGCCTTGGGAACCACGGAAAAGCCATATGTGGCAGAAACACACTACAACAATGGCACCTTGCCCCTTCAAGATCTCTTCCAAGGTCCTGCTAGGCCCCAATTTCCCAAGCATTCGGATCACAGCAACGAAGCCAATCTGGTCTTCCCGAATCATGATTCTGCTGAAGCTGTCTGCCGCATTGCAGACTTCAAACTCTATGAAGAACTCCCTCACAATTTTCAGCAGCTTGTCCGTTGCTTCTCGTGGTGGCAGATTGAGCAAAACAAGAACAAAACACCCGTCCTCTACATTCAGAAGTACAACAGCAATGGCCGTGCAAACATGGAATCCATCCATGCCATGTACCAGGCCATGCACGATGCCTTTGGTGTTCGATTGGATGTTGACGTCAGAGCCAACACTGATTCTCCAGAGGTGCATGTGGATGCCCCCTGGCGAGCTATGGATGTACAGACCAAGACCTATGGTAAGAGAAATGATTGCAGTATATCGAAGGGACCTAGAATCCAAGGAACCATCAACCACCAGTTTTAATTCATATTTCGTGTGTGTTTCCCTAACTATTGACAGCCATGGCATCTTCTGAACATGCCAAAACCATGATGGATGGTGTGCTCAACCACTACACACCCGACAATGACAAGAGAGCTGGGTGTCCTGCTGCCACCAAGGACAAAAAATCAAAGCCAGTCATTGCCTTTGTGGACAGAAAGGACTCAAAGCGGCGGTCCATTGGAAACAGCCAGGCAGTAGTTGACAAGCTCCATGCGGCTGGTTATGATGTGCACTACCAGTCATCCTTTCATGGCATGTCATTGCTAGAACAAATCAAGTTCATGTCTGAGGCAGACATTGTCATGGGTCCACATGGACAACAGTTCACCACAAGTTTGTTCCTTCCTCAGTGTGGCTCTTTGTTTGAATTCTTCAACAGACAGTACTATTCACCCAACTTTTTCGGATCAATGGTGGCCATGTCTGGCAAGCACCACTTTTTCACCTATGAAGGAGGTGAGACAACAATGAAAAAAATGCAAGGCCCTCGACGAACTAAGCAGTTTGATGTCTCTGTGGGGGCAGTGTTGCAAGTGACTGAGGTGATGGTGGAACGTTGGCACTCTTGTTGTGCAGCACAGGCAGAAGCAACGACCATAATGACCAAAAAACAAGGACAGCAAGCACAAACGAAGGCATTGTTACGAGGTGGAGCTGCAGAACCTGTACCTTCGGTGTCTACTGGCAATCCTGCTAAACCTCTATCCAACAACAAGAACGGATCAACAAGAAGTCATGACAGCAATGAGCTAGTCATCCACTCCATTGTAGAACCAAAGAAAGGAGGCTGGTTGACAATGCCTCCAGAAGCAGTGGAAAGTACCAGTGAGAGACCTTATGTGGCCGAAACACACTACAACAATGGCACCTTGCCCATTCCATTTCTCTTTCGAGGTCCTGGTAGACCAGATTATCAAAGCCGTGGTGATCGTAGAGGTGGAGATGAATCAAAGCTCATATTCCCCAACCATGATTCAAATGAAGCGGTCTGCCAACTGTCAGATGAAAAACTTGCCAATGAGTTCCCTCACAACTTTCAACAGCTTGTCCGGTGCTTCTCCTGGTGGCAGCTAGAGCAAAACAAGGACAAGACACCTGTGCTGTTCATCCAAAAATACAATCATACTTGGAGAGGAAAGATGAAGAACATGGACACAGTCCATGCCACCTACAAGGCCATGCAAGATGTCTTTGGAGTGAGGTTGGACATTGAGAATCGAACCAACCCTGACTCTCCAGAGGTTCACGTTGAGATGCCCTGGCGGAGAATGTATGATATGACTAGGACTTATGGTACGACGTGCAGTTTCAACGGAAACACAAACCATATGCATTCTTTGATATTGAACTTATCATCCTGTTTCATTGCCCATCTCATTTCGCGCACAGCAATGGTATCCTCAGACCATGCCAAGACTCTGGTAGAAGGCATGCTTGACTACTACACACCCAGTAATTCAAAGCGAGCTGGTTGCCCTGCTGATTCAAAAAGTGAAAAACCCAAGCCAGTCATTGCCTTTCTGGACAGACAGGATTCTCGGCGATACATTGGCAACATAGATGACGTCCTGGACAAGCTTCGCAAGGCTGGTCATGATGTCCTATACCAACCATCCTTCAAGGGCATGTCATTGACTGAACAAATCAAGTTCATGTCTGAGGCAGACATTGTCATGGGCCCACATGGAGCACAGTTTACAACAAGCATGTTTATACCTCAATGCGGCTCTTTGTTTGAGTTCTTTCCCAGAGAATACTATGCACCAAATTGGTTTGGGTCAATGGTGGCCATGTCAGGCAAACATCACTTCTTCACCTACGAAGGAGGAACGCCTTTGCTTGATAAAGCAAGAGAGTTGAAGCTCTACAATGCCTCTGCTGAGGTAGTGGAGCAAGTGACAGGGATGATTGTGGACAGGTGGTACACTTGTTGTGCTGCACAAGCATCTACAACCAGCCAAAAGCAGCAAACACAGGTGAGGACTGCTCCATGGATTGAATCTGCAGATCCAACTTCTCCACCTTCAAGAACTTCTGCTCCCAAAATTGATACCACCAGCACCGACAAAGAAGGAGAAGGCCAAGACCAGAGGAATGAATTCATCATCCACAGTATAGTAGCAAAGAAAAAAGGAGAAATGATCTGGATCTCAGGGGAAGCAGTCAACAGCACCCGAGAAAAACCATATGTTGCTGAAACCCATTACCACAATGGCACTGTGCCCATTCAGGCTCTCTTCACTGGCCCTGGCAGACCTGAATACCGAACCCGTCTTGCTAGCAGACGCAATGATGAATCTCAGCTGGATTTCCCTAATGGCGATGCAAACGAAGCTGTCTGCCAACTTGCGGACTCCTACCTCTACCATGAATTTCCTCACAACTTTCAAAAGCTTGTTCGATGCTTTTCTTGGTGGCAGCTGGAGCAAAACAAAAACAGAACACCAGTCCTGTACATTCAGCAGTACAATATGACCTGGAAGGATCACACGTTTAACATGGATTCAATTCATGCCATTTATCAGGCAATGCAAGATGTCTTTGGAGTAAGATTGGACATTGAGAATCGAACCAACCCTGACTCTCCCGAGGTGTATGTTGAAGCGCCATGGCGCAAAATGTCTCGGCTGACCAGGATTTATGGTATGCATGGAGTTTGTGAAGTCATGGTTTCTCTGGAACATGTTCTGACATCGTTCTTCCATATTTCTACTTCTTTTGATGACAGCCATGGTATCACCGGAACACGCCAAAACCATGGTTGCAGGTGTGCTCAATTACTACATGCCTTCCAATGGCAACAGAGCTGGGTGTCCCGCTGCCGCCAATGACAAGAAGTCCAAGCCTGTCATTGCCCTCTTGGACAGGCAGGATGCCCGCCGGAGGAAACTTGCCAACAGTAATGAGATCCTAGACAGGCTCCGTAGGGCTGGCTACGATGTGCGCTATCAACCATCGTTCAAAGACATGTCGTGGCTAGACCAAGTCAAGTTTATGTCAGAAGTAGACATTCTCATGGGACCACATGGAGCACAGTTCACCACCAGCATGTTTATGCCTCAATGTGGTTCCTTGTTTGAGTTCTTTAATGAGCATTACTATGTACCCAACTGGTTTGGATCGATGATGGCCATGTCAGGCAAGCATCACTTTTTCACTTATGATGGAGGGGATGCAAATGTGGATCAAACTCGGGGAATGAAGAACTACAATGCCTCTGCTGATGCAGTGGAGCAGGTTACAAGGGTAATGGTGGAACGGTGGCATTCCTGCTGCAATGGTCAGCAGCAAGAAAATGAGAGGCATAAGAAAGAATTCGTCAAGTTGCAACCTGCAGCAATGAAGCACCAACAAGAGGAAGAACAAGTGAAGGCATTGCTGCGAGGTGGACTTGCAGAACCTGTACTTCCTCTGTCTACCGGCATTCCTGCTCAACCTCCATCCACCACGAAAACCAGCAAATCATCAAGTCAAGATCAGCAAGACAAGTTTGTCATTCATGACATCGTAGAGCCAGAGAAACCGGGCTGGTTGATGATGCCAGATGAATCCTTCACTGGCACCTATGAGCGTCCCTTTGTGGCAGAGACACACTACATCAATGGTACCTTGCCTATTCGGGATCTCTTCAAAGGTCCCGGTAGACCAGAATACCCAAGCGGTTCTAAAAACAGAGATGAAGCAAGTCTGGTCTTCCCCAATCAAAATTCAAGTGAAGCAGTTTGCCAATTGTCAAACAGCTTTCTCTTCCAATATTACCCTCACAACTTTCAGCAGCTTGTTCGATGTTTCTCATGGTGGCAGCTGGAGCAGAACAAGAACAAAACACCAGTCCTATACATTCAAGAGTACGATCACTATTCTAGGAGAAAGAAAACAAATATGGACCTGGTTCATTTCCTCTATGATGCATTCCACGATGCCTTTGGAGTAAGGCTGGACATTGAGAATCGAACCAACACTGATTCCCCAGAGGTTCATGTTGAGATGCCCTGGCGCAAAATGTACCAACAAACTAGGACTTATGGTGCGTATGATGCTGTGATTGGGCAACTCGAAACCTCATGCTTTCAATTCCAAGAGCTTGATTCTAACTAGTTTCTATTGCCTCTCCATTTTCTTTGCTAACAGCCATGGTATCCCCCGAACATGCCAAAACCATGGCAGAAGGCTTGCTCAACTACTACACACCCAACAATGACAAGAGAGCCGGATGTCCCAGAAATGGCAACAACCAAAAGTCCAAGCCGGTCATTGCGTATATTGACAGACAAGACTCCCGGAGGGCCATTGCCAACAGTGATGAGGTCCTTGCAAGACTCAACAAAGCTGGCTATGATGTGCGATACCTACCATCATTTAACGGCACGTCCTGGATCGAACAAATCAACTTCATGTCAGAGGTAGATATTGTCATGGGCCCCCATGGACAGCAGTTCACCACGAGCATGTTTATACCTCAATGTGGATCCTTGTTTGAGTTCTTTCCCAGAGGGTATTATGTGCCCAACTGGTTTGGATCAATGGCAGCAATGTCAGGTAAGCACCACTTCTTTACGTATGAAGGAGGAAATGCAAAAGTGAATGATGCCAGGGAAGTCAAGCTTTACAATGTCTCTGCACCAGCAGTGGAGCAAGTTACGGCCGTGATGGTGGAACGGTGGCACTCCTGTTGTGCAAATCAGAAGCACTAGGCTGGTGGGGTCCGTTGTTCTTTCCAAGGCGACAGATCTGCTGTGTGCGATGCCGAAGAATGCATAGTTGCATTTTGCATGACAAATAATAGACACAACGCGACTGCACAGCGAATCGAGAAAGTGCTGTTGCTAGCGAGGAGCACAGTTCCGAGTCCTTCTTCCGAGGTTGTATCTTCACTATTGCTTCCTTTCTTATCGGCGTCCGCCTTGGCCATCGCGTGCTCGTCATGTGGGAGCATACGCGGCTTATATAGCCACTTTGGTAGCTTGCCAGCAGGTTTAGAGTGAATTATCTACGCTTTGGTTGATAGTCCCTCTATCATCGCAATTTCCAATTTGCAGCTGCGTACGATAGTTTTGGCTCCTATCGTTTTTTTGGGTGTCGCTGCATGCTTTTGGTTGATGGTTTGGGCAAGTCTTCCGGAACGCGTAAGGTTAGAGGGGGAGCCAATGGCCAATAGTACCGGTATTTGGCGTCTTCCCTTCCTGATGTCGCGCTTTAGGAGCTAGCTCCTTTGCTCG
>CAICTM010002308.1:0-16001 GCA_903772945.1 Seminavis robusta
AATCAGAGACGAGATTACTCCAGCGAATAAACAGGGAATGTGGGTACAGTATTCTATGTTACTTTCTCGCTCGAAAACATGTTTTGGTGACTCCGACCCTCAGCGAGCCACTGATCCGGGACACTCCCACCCTTCACTTTCTGGTGATGGGGAGAACTTAAAATGTGTAAATCCTACACAATCACTTCCAGCACAAGTAGAAAGACAATACACGGGGAGCATGAAAGCCAACAACAACGCCCACAACCTACTAACAACAAGAAAATAAACAACCCACAGGACGAGACACTACAAGCTATCGCTACAACTATCACAAACCACGACCAAACCCACCACTCGTGTTATAACACCAAACTACCGAACATACACCTCATTATACAATACGGACTTGACGGGAGTTCGGGACCCCAGACCAAACTACAGCTGTGTGCCTCGATAAGACACATGACAGCACCACATACATGTCATGTGACAGGACCTGCACCGTCATACCAAGCAAGCACCAAGTTAGTCGTGTCTCTGGACGGGATTCTTTGAACCCAGTAAGGAGATGGTAAACTTAGGAGACGTCTGCGAGGTGTTGCCTTTAGTGAGGCAATCTGATGATAGGACAACCAGTCCCACCTCATAGATGACAACTTGTCACCTAACTACCCAGTTGAGGGCTCCAGATGAACAGTTATGGCCAAGATTGTTCTCACTGGCCCTTATGGGGAGATAGACAGACGCCTTCTAAGCCAATGAGCTATGATGCAAGTATGGGGAGACCAGGTAGGATCCCAATTGATGGTCAGATGGACCAATGCCAATGCACCCTTTCTCTCCTGAACACGACTGGAGGTTTGATCACAGGCCCATGTGATGCCCCTCCCAATGTGTCAAGTGGTACTCAGCAATGGACACCTTGATGTATTCAAGAGGGTTGGTAACCCCTGAGGTAAGCGACCAAAGTCCACACTGAGGAGTCAGATGCTCCCAGTTCATGGAAGTATCGAGGGAAGCCCCATGATGTGCAAGCTTGTTGGCACCCCATACATGACTCCAATGGTGGGGAGCGATGAGATTATGCCATAGGAGCCATATGTGGGTGCGGCGCAGCTGTGCTGGCTCAGTCTGATGGAAAGATCGCTGCTGCATCTGTACACTCTTTCAGTACAATGAGCTGTGTCACCATCAGACAAGATAGGAACAGCTGTAGAGGACATAGATAGAGTTCCTCTGAAGGAAGGATGTGCAGTTCCTCAGCCATGACCTATCTAGAAAGATAGCCTGGTAATACCAGCCAAAGAGATGCATGGATTCTGTATCCTGCATGGCTGGAGGATGGAGTTTCACGCAAAATCAGAGTTTGTGTTTATTATAGTTTAAAGAAGTAATGAGAAGTAGTTGACCAGATACAGACCCAACAGCACAAGTAGAGCTCTGCAGTAGACAGGATCCGTATGGCCAGTGCCAGGGTATGAGCAATTAGACTGTTCATCATTGCTTCCACAGTGATTGAATAGCATTGGCTGCCAGCCTTGGGCTGGCCTTTCCAGCGCCAGTGGAAGGAGATCTCCACAACAGGGCTCTCCATCCCAGCTCTTGTGCACTACCAGCTGAGTTCCTACCTGGAATTCATGAGTGGTAGATTGGTGTATGGCCAAGTCAAAGGTTCCTGTCACTGTGGTGGTGGCTGAACTATCTAAATTGACCAGAAGGTTGTTAACTTAGGAGTTCGAAGTGGACCTGAAATCAACACCAAATGCCAGTGAAATCTAATGAAACCAACTGTAACTGTAGTGTAATTCAAAGAGATCCTTTTCTCGTCAAGGAGGTCTTTCTTCCCTTAAGACTGCTGCAAATCTATGCTGACTGTTAATCCAATAAGTTTCTAGAAGATCAGTTCCAATACTCCAGTAGTGGACTGGATCTCGCTGAAACCCTTCCTCAGGACAGCGGTAGTCAGGCAGTTCAGGGAGCCTTGTCGTGCCTCAGGAGTGTTCCAACACCTCCAGTAGGCACACAAACCAAGGACTTGGCCTGTCAGTCAGACAGGAGGGCCAGCAGAGCTCTCTGCTGGGCCCTTTGGGCCAGCTCTCCTCAGAGCTGGGGACCTTCGTTATTCAATCGTGCAGTGGCAGTCTGGAACAGTACTATCTGCTACCTCCTACTGCTTCTGCCCGGCCTCAACAGGATTGGTATCAACTGCTGCGGTATCAAAGGGGCTACAAGCTCTAATCAGGATCGGTCTCAATCTTTCGTACTATTTTCTTAACTATGGTAGAAAGGACGATCCTTTCTTGCTGCTTTGCTGGAGATAAGCCAGCTGTGGATGCTGGAGCTGTAGGCCAGCATAGCTGTTGGAGCTATCTCTGACGGGATCCAGAGCTCTCGCTCCTAAAAGTTATTGGATTCATTGCTCTGAAGTTGACTGGCTACTGCACTGGGAATACCACCAAATCCCAGCTAGTTACCAAGACCACGGCAGCACAGGAGAAAACTCCCAAAGCTTGTGGCCTGTCTACCTCATTCAAGTACATATAAATTGAATTTCCAAGGCCCTCAGCAAGGTCCCTGGAAGTCCTCTTTGTATTCTTCGAGCTACAGGCAGCCCAGCCTTTATTGTACTGCTACAGGAGCCCAATCCAGCGATTCCACCAGTATCGAAGTGAAAGCAACAACAATGTCGGATTCCACCATCAGGAGAAGACTGGCTGAGGCCCTCTATGCCACCAACAAGACTGTTGGCCATTCCCAGGACCTCCACCAGCAAGTATCTCTGGCTACCAACCACAACAGGCAGAAAGCAGCCACTTCTAGGGCCAACCACCCGTCTTCGAATCAAGACAGTGGGGAGTCGCCTGTCACTCGTCCTTCACGAGTCACAGCCAACAACCAGCTGCCCACTGCCACACCCTTGGTTGCCTCTATGATGCCAACAGTTGCCCTAGCTGGTACTCCCAATGCATCACTAGGTGATGGGGAGAGTATAGAGCTGGCTGCCGCAAGCTCCAGGTGTCACCCAGTTTCCACATTGGCTCATGGGGAGTTGCCAAACGACAGGCAACACGCCCCAGCATTTACTGTACCCAACAACAGTGATTGCCGCAGGACGATCCCATCAACCCAGGGAGTCCTGCATGTAATAGACACAACGGTCGTCCCGTCCAAGAAGGACCGCATACCCTTTGGAGGACGAACGACAACCAAACCCAGTTGGAAGCCCCACGGTTTGCCTATCCAGGCAACAACCACAGCAACCAACATGGTTCTAGCAGAACCACCCCTCTTCGGTACACCCAGTGCCACCAGACTGGTTCCGAATGAGGGAGTTCCTTCGGCAGATATGCCTCTGGGGAGACACAGCAGGTGTCAACCAACACAACTGGATGTTGGCCCCAATAGCGTCATGTCATGGATGAATGAGACCATGGGTCCATTTCCCAAGGTTTCCTACCGAGTGCACAGGAGCCCCACTAGTGCCTTTGGCCTATGGCTCCAATGCGTCCTTGGTCCCATGACAAGTCACAAGATTGGACGATTCCAATCCTTGCTGTCAAAGATACCGTCCCACCTGGATTTCCGGTTGGGCGATTAGTCACCGTCCCTGACTGGTCGAGCCCATCCAACCCATCCGTCAAGGGACATGTCTGCGGGGCAGAAAGGCCACTCCACTGGAGTCTGCCTCCGCTGAACTTGGCCACCGGCTTCGAGCCACCTATTTGTATGAATGTTGAAGAAAGAAGGTCATCATTGAACTGTGACACCATCAACGCTTATGTTCGACAGTGTTGATCCGTTCGGCTCTCCCAGCCTAGCACCTACCATTGGCTAAGGCTCCAAGACGATGTGTACCACCATGCACATCCCAGTACTGTGAATGACTCACGCTTCAGTGAGTGACGACAAGAATAAGAGAAGGTTGCAGTCCCACCGTTCCTGAGGCCTTGCAACACAAGCATTGGCGACGAAGGATCCTATCCAATGCGACAAAGCAATCAAGCTGATCCACTTAGATCGATGCTTTGGTTCAACACCACAAGCTGGTCACGCCGATCGGTATGACCACTCCTGGGGAGACCCAAGGAAGACTTCAAGCACACCAGTTTGAAGTCACTCGTCCCGTTCCGGAGGCAACGATTTGATCCCAAGGATGCCGATCCTATGGGGAGTCTTAGTGTAGCTAGCCGTAGGTAATCGTACCATTCACCTGTGGTATTACTGCAAGAGCGAATCCATTTGCCCTTGTGGGGAGCTATGAATTACAGGGCAAGAGCTCTAGATTCGTAGAAGCAGCACTTAGGCAGCTTGCTGGCTTATTGCCTGGAAAGATGGATATCCACCCATCTTCGTCCATAGTTGAGAATAATGAAATAGTAAAGTACCTGAAGACCCAGAGCATACCATAGCCTTGCAGTAGAGAACATCCTGTGTGGTCCATGCTAGGGTAAAGAGCCACGATTCAACCATTCCAACAGTAGTGGTTGAATAGCATTGGCAGCCAGCTCTGAGGAGCTGGCCTTGACAGCCCAGTGAAGGGAGAATCTCACCAACCAGGGATCTCCCATCCTGGCGCTGGCCAAGTCCTTGACTGACAGCCATCCTCCTGCTGAGGAAGGCCAGTCGAGGCTCCCTTACTGCATAACTACCAGCTGAGATCTGAGGAAAAGATCTAGAGAGGAGATTCTCAGTGAGAAAGACCTCCCGAAATCTCATCGTCATGGAGACAAGTTCATGGTTGAAGTGGACCGAGCGTTCGTGGCCATTCCGGACCACCCCACCAAACCGTTGGTGTTTGTGACCCCTGTTGTGGATCTCACCAAGGTTGACTGAGATGTCCAAAAGGAAATCGAGGAATGGGAAGGCAGACACTTCCCGGTCAATGACCTCGTCTTGGCTCTGGAAGAACGCTCTGCGATTGAGTCTAAGCCAGAAAAGGGAGGACCATCTACGTCGGTAGCCTCCAGCGTGAAATACAAGTCTGTGTCCGAAATCACTCAGTCGTTCAAGTCTGTCGCTACACCCAAGAAATTGGACATGGAGCTTCGCGAAGAGCAAGAAAGCCTTCGAATGGCTAGTGTTAAGTTGGAAAACGTTTTCGTCCTGGAACGAACTAGCGAACTTTCCGTCTGAAGACGATATGCAACAGGCTGTCAACTCAAGAGATCAAGGCGACATCATCACCAAAATATGGAACGCTATGACATTTCAGCAGACTCAAATCAAGAACTTAGGATCAGCCTTGGAAGCGTCGCATCAACGTGATCTGGGCCACATCCAAATCTTGGAGGATCTAGGTTCAAGTGTCAGACTGTTGAAGTCTATGATTGGTGAGAGGCCTGTGGATGGAGGGTTGTCGCCAAATCTTTGGTCATATACTGCTTCCATTCAGGACTCTTTGCACGCAGCCTCGTTGGAAATGGATGCCCTCCAGCAAAGCATGCGAGCTGGGCAGAGGAACCTCGAAGAGTTTTCCAACAACTACAAGACGACTACTATCAACTTGCAGGAACGTGTTCTTGACCTTGAAGACCATGTGGACGATATGGCAAAGGCCGACCCAGAAACTCCAACCTCTGGTATCACGTTCGAACACTTCAGAACCCCTGGACCCTCAAGGTCCAGCCACAACAAGAACAGAGTCCTGGAAGCTGAGGTCGAGGAACTCAAGGACATAGTGTCTACCTTAAACTCGAACGTAAGTTCGCTCCTCAGGCACGACCCCATCAAGGATCTTGAAGGGAAGGTCATTACTGTTCGGATCTTAAACGTTGGATCACGGGGTTCAACACTTATCAGTTTGGAGAAAGAACGTCCTGGGAGGGTCGTTGGAGCTCGTGTCCGTGGAGTTATTCGTGGACATCTTCACTGCACTCTGTTTGTCTTCTCAGGACTTCTCGTCAGGAAAGGACTATGCAGACAAGTCAAGATCGTCTCAAGGCATCAAAGCCACCAGATTAGAAGTTGACGTCATATCTACCATGTCCCACGCGTCTTCCCTCATTCTGTTTGGTAAGACCGAGGCATCCAAGTCCCTGGTCGAGCCCGAAGATGGGTTTGGATACAAGTTGAAGACTTTCAGCATGTTCTCAGGAAGGAAAGCCAATCCTGCGAGACAAGACATCCTCAAGCGGGCTCGCGACTTGGTAAAGAAAGTCAAAGAGTCCATCACTGGGTCTGGCTTGGCTACGGAACTGGCTCGCCAGGTTCTTAACGACTCTGTGGACCGTCTCTCAGACTGGTTCATGTTCCTCACGGAATGGCGCGAGGAATTGGTCGAACAGTGCAACTACGAACCCGCCAGAGCTTAAGACTTCCTTGACTTCCACTCTCGATCACCTTTCGATTACTTGTCTGGACCTCGAATTGAGGTTGCTGAGATTAGTGATTTCCACTCTCTGGAGGGAAAAGCAAAAGTGATTTGGGCCGTTCTCCAAGTCCACATTCGTATGGAGGAATTTCGTGTGGCCAAGTACAAGTCCCATCACGTCACCACGACAGCCATGTCCAACTTCATCATGAAGAACCGCGTTGACGTGGCACGTGTGGACAAACAAGACCTCAGATTGAATGAGGTTTCCAAGGCATCCAGCAGCAGTGAAACCCACGTGGCTGACATGATTACGGAACTCAAGGCCTTCAAACAGACCACGGGAAATCGTCTTGTTGCCATTGAAAGGAAGGTGGACAAGGTCAAGTATGAAGCTGGCGAGGCTCTAGCACCGGTGGCGTTGCAAGAGCCTGCAGCCTCCTCCCGTTCGGTCAGGCACACTTTTCGTCCTGATCCGGAGCCACCTCCTTCCACCTGTCCCCCACCATTAGTGGGGACACGCCCTTCGCGGCACGGTGTCATCAGGGGCACTCGTCTCCCCCCGGAGCACAGTCTCCCGTGTGGTCTCATTTTGGACTCCACCAAGCAATCCGGATTCGCTACTTGCCGCAGATGGGATCCCCACCTTTCATGTGACGCAGGTCGTGACAAGAGGAGTCTGCTCTTGCTCAAATCTGTCTCCCGTTCCGGTCCAACCTTGTGACGACATTGGAGCTTTCCTCAATACTCTTGACACTTTTCCCTCGGTGGTGTTCACGAACTTCCGGCTCTCCTATTCACATTTGACGATTCTATCTACGTTGGGCACGCATCATGTCTGGTTGTCCGTGCGTCCTCGGAGTATACCGGCTTCCGTTTGACTTCAGCACTTCTCTTTGAACCATACATGCCTCGGTGGCATCACCGGCACTGTCTGTCATCTGTTCTATGTTGGGACTGATTCAGTGGAGATCACAGCCTCAGGCGCTCCTCGTGACATGAGCACCATCCTGTCTTACAGCGCTCCATGCAGTGACCGCACCCCTCTTCCTCCAGCGTTCGAGGGTGTGCTCGCAGTGATCCCTTTGGTGGTGGCTGAGCGATCATCTCCTGTGTATCATGGTCTTGGACTTCTCCCTTCTCGTCCGACACTGGACACATGGGTGGTGACCCCTGCCAAGTATGCTCGCCGAGGTTTCTGGGGCGTACGGCCACTCACATCTCTGGAGATGACTCAGGCGTATGACATTGGTGAGACTCAGGAGCATCCTTTTGGCTCCTCTATGACTCTCCCTCGTGGGTTCACTCCTTTAGCCGCTCTCAGGGCGTGTTACGCTGCGTCCTCTGGTCTTTCTTCGCCAGAGGTCGCGCTTGATTCTAATACGGGGGGGGGGTTCTTTTTCACCTGATGCTGCGCTTGAAACCAAGTGGGATAAGTCGGGAGGTCCACAAGCAGAGAAGTTACCGGAGGACGACGCCACCACTGGAACTTACCTCACGGACGATGAGTTGTCCATGTACACTGTGTTATCCTATGGTGACGATTTATCTTATGACTCTGATGACGAGTTCGACCCCACCAAGCTCCCCAGCTTGGACCAGTCGTCTATGGTCCCTGAAGCTGTGCTTTTCTCTCAGGAGGACATGAAGAGAGATGCTCGGGAACACTAAGCGGTCAAGAGCGATTCAGCGGCCGTTCCGGAACATCTCTGGATTCAGCATTGCCTAGCTGACGGGCCTTCACACTGGAGCAACGGTCCCAGAGAGGCGCAAGCAGTTGCCATCATCCTCAATTTCTTGCAACCGAGAGCTCTTCAATGGTGGAAGCGCCATCTTACTCGGGATTTCGCCAACTGGTACCGAGAGCAACACAACACTCCCAAGTCAACAGCCAAAGGGATCTGCTCCACGGCGGTGAGGAAATATTCTCGAACCATCAAGGACCCAACGGGTGCCAAACTTCCTGACGGTTCCAACCGTCTGATCCAACAAGCCCGTCAGGTGGCTGTGTACCGATGGAGCAATAAGGGACGCAAGGCATACATCCGGTGACACTCTTCAGTTTACGGCAGCAGAAAACTGGCCACCGAAAGGAGGCTCGATTCGCTGCTCTACGAAGGGCTGCACTGTCATCTTGGTGGGAATGGACGCATGGCTCTCGACCTTTCTTCTGGCGTTGGCAGGAAGAAGCTCGAGACTTGTTGCGCGATGGGATGCTTGTTCACTTCATTCAAGAGGCCCCAAGCTACTGGGAATTCCAGCAAAAGGACCGAGACCCCACCGCAAGTCGGTTGGTTGAGGAGAAGTTGCAAAAGGTGGTGGGTACATTGCGTCCAATCAGGACGTGGTGTCTCTCATGTCGTACTTTCATGTCGCCAAAGGAGACGATGACATCCGAATGGTTTACGATGGGACCTAGAAACTCATTTGAGAGCTGTCGAAGAAGGGACCTTCATGTGCGATGTCGATATCGGCGAGATGTTTCTAAACTTCATGATGCACCCATCGCTGCGAAAATATTGTGGTGTGGACTTGACTCTGTACAGCATTAACCTAGCTCCGGTTGAGGGTTTCAAAGCCGCGGCAACAGGCAAGGTTTTGCTAGCATGGAATCGAATCGCTATGGGTCTCACTTGGTCTCCCTACCAAGCATGCCTGTGCATGCACTTCGCTGATGAGCTTATCCGTGGAGATGTTTCGGATCCCTCCAACGTCTTTTACTGGTCCCGTGTTCGATTGAATCTACCAGGAATGGAGTCCTACGTGCCACACCTTCCTTGGGTCTCAATGGTTCGCCCAAAGGACGATTCGTCCGGTGATAGAATCGCTGCAGATCTCTTCATGTTTGTGGACGACCTCAGACCTACGGGATCCACGAGCAAGGAAGCGTGGAAGGCGGGCCGGAGAGCCGCCAGCACTCTGAATCATTTGGGAATACAGGATGCCGCCAGAAAAAGGCGAGACAGTAGACAAGACCCCGGTTATTGGGCTGGTACGGTGATTCGAACTCGCCACAGAGTTTTCAAGTTGGTCAGCGACGACAAGTGGGCCAAGACACAGGACCAGCTGGCAGAGCTCGCGGCCATGGTTCAAGACTCGCCAGAAGCACTAGACATTCGAGAACTCATGCGCATAAGGGGGTTCATCAACTACGTCTCACAAACGTACACCACCCTGGTCCCCTATCTTACTGGCCTCCACCTCACGATAGACGGTTGGCGTCCGGATCGGGATCAGCGAGGGTGGCGCAAGGATTCTTTGTCTAAGCCACCTCCTGAAGACTACCCAGCGGCGCCCAAAACGGTAAAAGCTGCTCCTCGGCTTCGGGTCGACGTGCTGGCTCTCATCGCTTTGTGTGAACGCAAGAAGGCCCCATTGCGTCAGACTCGGCCCTCCAAGACGGCGACTGTTTTCTATGGCTTCGGCGATGCGTCTGGGGCGGGCTTTGGAGCTACTCTCAACGAAAAGGGGTCTACGGCTATCGACTTTGAGTTCGGCCAGTGGTTCAAAGCTGCAACCGAAGAGGAGTCGTCGAACTGGCGTGAGCTGAACAATCTGGTGGTATTTCTTGAAGGCAAGGCACGAGAGGGAGTGATAGACCATTCAGAGGTGTTCATTTTCACAGACAACTCCACCACCGAAGCAGCTTTCTGGAAAGGAACGTCCAAAAGCAAGAAGCTGATGAAGTTAGTTCTCAGACTGAGATTGCTGGAGCTACGTCGCGGCATATTCCTAAGGATTATTCATGTCAGCGGCACACGCATGATAGCTCAAGGAACGGATGGTCTGTCCAGGGGGGACTACCACACTGGAGTGATGCGAGGCAAGCCCATGCTATCTTATGTGCCCTTGCATTTGACATGTCTACAACGGTCCCCTCAATTGGCTAATTGGATCGACGACGTCCTCAGCAAGACAAACCCTCGGTACATGACGCCGAACGATTGGTTTCTGCCGGTCACTCATCTGGGTGCAAACATCTGGGTCCCACCCCCAGCAGCTGCTGAAGTGGTGGCGGAACGCCTGCGAATGTCAAGGCACGCTCGTCCTGACTCTTTGCACATCATCTTCGTGCCCACGAGCACAGACAAGCTGCGCTCGCCCCGAGCAGCTAGACTAGTAGAGGATTAGGTGAGTGGAGAGACTCGGCCATTTACTGAGCCGACCGTCTCCAGTCCCCGGGGTACCATTCGGGACTGGGGAGTCCCGGATGGATCCCACACGGCAAGAGGGAGTCCCGGGAATGTGATGTTCCATGGGACAGCCTTGAGTCGTGCAACCAGGGAGGGAGAGGTGGGTTAATCTAATCTAGGTTCTTGCCTTCAGCATCGGCTGAATGAAGAATTGTGAGCTGAGAGAGAGACAACCTTCTTGCGATCGGCAGTTCAATGGCTAGTCTTGGCTAGGTCGCTGGCTTTAGTGATTCATGGTTGCCGCTGTCGATCTTGCCAAATGTGGTCTTGGACGGGCGTCGTTGCCTTAAGGGTAATCTTGTTCGAGAGGCATTGAGGAGCTGATGCGGTGCATCATCATGTGGGGTATCCATTTCCGGAACGCATGTGATGACCTGCGAGATGTAGAGATGTACTTGAGTTGTAGGTGAGGAGCGCGGGAATTAATTTTGCAAGTAGTGAGATGGTCCTCTCGGCAACCATGATTAGGGTCATAGTTGCGAGAACCCATCAGGGTTCAAGTTTCCACGCTGCGGGGCGTGGAAACTTGGACGGGGGGTTCCCCAGGTGTGCTGCTGCTCAACACCGAGCGCAGACAAGCTGCGCTCGCCCCGAGCAGCTAGACACGACTAGTAGAGGATTAGGTGAGTGGAGAGACTCGGCCATTTACTGAGCCGACCGTCTCCAGTCCCCGGGGTACCATTCAGGACTGAAGAGTCCCGGATGGATCCCACACGGCAAGAGGGAGTCCCGGGAATGTGATGTTCCACGGGACAGCCTTGAGTCGTGCAACCCGATAACTTTTAGGAGCGAGAGCTCTGGATCCCGTCAGAGATAGCTCCAACAGCTATGCTGGCCTACAGCTCCAGCACCCGCAGCTGGCTTATCTCCAGCAAAGCAGCAAGAAAGGATCGTCCTTTTTACCATAGTTAAGAAAATAGTACGAAAGATTGAGACCGATCCTGATTAGCTTTTAGCCCCTTTGATACCGCAGCAGTTGATACCAATCCTGTTGAGGCCGGGCAGAAGCAGTAGGAGGTAGCAGATAGTACTGTTACCAGACTGCCACTGCACGATTGAATAACGAAGGCCCCCAGCTCCTGAGGAGAGCTGGCCCAAAGGGTCCAGCAGAGAGCTCTGCTGGCCCTCCTGTCTGACTGACAGGGCCAAGTCCTTGGTTTGGTGCCTACTGGAGATGTTGGAACACTCCTGAGGCACGACAAGGCTCCCTGAACTGCCTGACTACCGCTGTCCCTGAGGAAGGGTTTCAGCGAGGCCCAGTCCACTACTTCGGTATTGGAACTGATCCTTCAAGAAACTTGTTGGATTAACAGTCGCATAGATTTGCAGGCAGTTTTAAGGGAAGGAGAGTCTCCAGGCTGACAAAGAGCCCTCCGCATTACAACAATCAGTGCTACACTACAGTTACAGTTGGATTCATTGGATTTCTTTGGCATTTTGGTGTTGATTTCAGGTCCACTTTGAACTCCTAAGTCAACAACCTTCTGGTCAATTTTGATAGCTCCAGCCACCATCACAGTGACAGGAACCTTTAACTTGGCCATACACCAATCTACCACTCCAACAGAAAGCCCATTGCCTTGAAGAAAACCTATCTTCAAAGGCACCATCAACACAACAACATTGACGACGGCAACACTAGCTAGAGGTTGACACCAGGAAAAGCAGCCCAATTCGCTCGAAAGAAGAAGAAGCTGCAGAAGCAAGACGTGAGACTTATTGCATTCGCACCTATTTTGGCCATCGAACAAGCCTTTTACGTCCCGAGGAACTTGATTGTTTATCAAGCGCAACAGGCTTTATCTCTTTTGATATCGGGCTTATTCCTTTCTACCAAATTCAGCGAATTACGTGGCTTATTGCAGTGTACGGGGTATATCTCTTTGCAGTCGCGCGCGCAGTTTTGAGTTCCACCACGGAACGTCAAGGAACGTACTGACGTACGCACCACGAAAGTCGCTCAGCCAATCAACACGCCCGTGCAGTTTTCGAAGTTCACCTGACCGTTTTGGTATTTATCGATCGTGCACTGAGTCAGCGCGCGGAACGTTCCCGTGTTCTTTTTTCGATCCTGGATTTTGGTATCGCTCGGAGACTTATACGACAAGCTTCCCGTACCGGTTCTGCACTTATCGCGCGAAGTTCCCCGATCCGAAAGCAGGCTCAGCTCACGTAAGCTGGATTCGCCTCACATTTTAAGGTGTTTACACGGTCGAGTCATTGAAAATCGCGATTTCCTCCTCTTCCGGAGCGACCAACCTACCGAAGCGAGTTACTCGGAGCCACCTCGAGACACCCAAGAGGTCACTTCGCTTGGCTGAAACTGACACCAGTGGATCCGCCATCCTCTGTTTAGCCAGTGCATATCTCACCTTGAATTTTAGGAGCTTTTGTGGGGAGATTCATTGATCCCAGTGAGCTAGCTACCAGTGAGGCAAAATCACCAAAACCAAGGCAATTCCCAGCACCAGAGCAACACAGGAAGCAGGTTCCAGACCCTCTACACTGGCTTCCTCATTCCAACATACATAGATTGAATTTCCAAGACCCCTATCAAGGTCCCAGGAAGCCCCCTTTGTGTTTTCCCAGCTACAGTTGAGTCAGCCTCTATTCCACTGCTACAAGAGCTGAAAACCAGTGCTTACACCGGTACAGCAGGTACACCTCTCCTTTGTCAATAACAAGAGGCACCATGTCTTTCTATGGTTTCTACAGCGATGTGAGCGACCCTTATGCACCTGGCTACTCCGAACGTTGGTGGCACCACGTCTACTCTGGGCCCCAAGTCCAAGGTAGCTACACCTGTGCCCGTCCTCTCACACACCACGATGGAGCTAGCAACAGCAACCTAGCCTACTGCCACCGGCATCGAGACACACAGCCACCAGTGTCACCACCAGATGAATACAAATCCGTCTTTGACATTCTTGAGAAGACACCGGCACCACCTGTGTCAACGCACTACGGATCGCCACCTCCCCCCCCCCCTCCCCCGGGGGCGGGGGGGGGGGCCAAAGCGGCCCCACACTTCAACGAGATTCTTCTCCACGAAAAACTCTACGAGGACTAACCTACCCCAAGTCCTCGGCCCCCTGTCCTCGCCTCCACATGGACAGGGGGTAACTTATCCCACCCCGCTACGCTCCCTCCCTGTTCTGCCTTTTGCTTTTGGTTGCAACAAGTTTTTCTGGAAGGATCAGTTCCAGTACGAAGTAGTGGACTGGGCTCGCTGAAACCCTTCCTTCAGGGACAGCGGTAGTCAGGCAGTTCAGGGAGCTATTGTCGTGCCTCAGGAGTGTTCCAACACTCCAGTAGGCACCCAACCAAGGACTTGGCCTGTCAGTCGGACAGGAGGGCCAGCAGAGCTCTCTGCTGGACCCTTTGGGCCAGCTCTCCTCAGGAGCTGGGGCCTTCGTTATTCAAACGTGCAGTTGCAGTCTGGGAACATGTACTATCTGCTTCCTCCTACTGCTTCTGCCGGCCTCAACAGGATTGTATCAACTGCTGCGGTATCAAAGGGGCTACAGCTAATCAGGATCGGTCTCAATCTTTCGTACTATTTTCTTAACTATGGTAGAAAGGACGATCCTTTCTTGCTGCTTTGCTGGAGATAAGCCAGCTGCGGGTGCTGGAGCTGTAGGCCAGCAAGCTGTTGGAGCTATCTATGACGGGATCCAGAGCTCTCGCTCTCTAAAAGTTATCGCTCCCACGAGTGCGTATGGATCCGCTCTCATGGGAATGCCACGATACACGATTAGTTACTAACTAACTACAATACATACTCTCCCATGAACGGAACATTCATGGGCCACTCGGCATCGGCTGCTAGTGGAACACATGTGAGATTGGAGATCTCACAAGTGGAGGGACTTGCATGGTTGGTCGGTTGCTGGACCAAGGTAGGCGCAAAGGGATTGCTGCTTCATCAGCATGGCCAGACTCGGTATGTGTTTCGGCGGTGCTGGTGCTATCATAGCTGTTGGTTTGTTTTCTTCATATGTAGCAAAATATTCGTGCTTTGCCCCAGGCCGAATTCAGCGGTGCCAAGCTCTTCAGTGGAGCGGCCTTTCTTGCCCCGCAATCATGTCCCCTGACGGGTGGCATGGATGGGCTGTACCAGACAGGGACGTAGTCTAGTTGCCCGTCCGAAAATCCAGGGGTGTCACCGGGATTGGTCCATTACCATGCACTAATGCCATGTCAGCCAGCTTTGGGGTAGAAAGCATGGTGGCGGTCAGCTTCTGGGAAGGCGACACCATGGCAGTCAGCTCCTGGGTAGGAGACACCAAAGCTGTCTTGGTCAAAGGTGCTTGCTGTGGTTGCTCCCCATGGATTCCACCAAGAGCAGAGGGTATCTGCTTGGTGGGCCTCCTGGCAAATGGACTGGTGATGGTTGGACCAAGGCTGGTCCTATCCAAAGACAATGTCACCTCATTGGGCACAAGTCTTGTGGCACTGGCTGTGCCATAGGTTGGTGGTTCTGTGGGAACCAGGCTGGGAACCTTGGGTGTCACGGTGGGTGATGGACCACTAGGTCGCCTGCCAATGTTGGTTGTGTGGGACCCTTGTGTGCTCTGTGCCTTGGAGCAGGTTGCTTGGGGGTCACCACTGTGTGAGTCTGCTCATGTGCTCTTGGTTGTAGAGCTGACTGAGTCGGAGCCACACTTGGTCTATATGGTTGTGCAACTGGAATGGTGTTGGCGCCAGCTCTGGAAGCTGGTTGCTTACTGTCTGGAGGTTTTGCCATCATGATCTTCCCAGAGGTTGGATGACTACTAGGCCTGGCAAGCTCGATAATCTCCCCATCATCCAACGATAGATGGGCACCAGCGAGGGCTTTCAAGGGTGTGGCACTGGGCGTCTGGTGGCTCGTAGCTGGAACACGCATGGGTCGTGTGACAGGCAACTATCCACAAGCTAGCTTGGGAGATGGATCCGTGGCTACATTGATGGCAGCTGGTGGTGTGGCAAGAGGGCATCAGTCATCGTTGCTGGATAGCAGTTGGCATCTTGCTCTGGGAACGATAGCCCTGTGGCGTGCTGCTTCTTTGGGCTGGGAGCCGTTAGGTACCAATAGGCTGTCACAGTCGGCTTGTGGATGCTCATCAGCACTGCCCATGGCTGAAGTGGAGTGGCATTGGTTCTCCCCATGAACTTGTCAAGCAGGTGTAGGTGTCTGTGACAGGTAGCCTAGCAGATACCATGACCAAGGCTTCGTTGAGTTGTCAGTTGGTGCCTTCAACGGCGATGAAATGAGCTTCCATCTTTCGCTTGAAGGTTTCGTGGTCAGCTCATCATGAGGTCGAGTTGCTGGGCACCGGTGACCTGTTGCTGTTGAAAGTGGTCAGCATGTCTTCCATGGTGGGTATAGATGAGGTCTGGGTGACAACTGGAGCTGTTGGAGACAGCTCTGAAATACTCCCCATCAGCTGGGGTTGGTCCTAACGTAGGCCATGGTGCCGGCCTCTTCTCAAGTGTGTCGAAAGGGTGATGTGTATGCGTCTGGTGGGGACACT
>CAICTM010002309.1:0-15999 GCA_903772945.1 Seminavis robusta
CCCATGGATAAACATCCAATGGTAGATTCGTCGTAGATTAACTCTTAGTAGTGTCTACACACATCTCACACAACATCACACATCTCACACAACACTCAACGTACACACACCTACACACACACATACACATACAGCGATAAAAGTGTGAAAGACCCTCAGTCCGTTGAGGGCAAAAAGTGTGAAAGACCCTCAGTCCGTTGAGGGCAATCGATCAGGAGACACTAAATTTCCTAAACTACTGAGAACACATCTTTCCAATGAGAACGCTCGCTCCGGTTCAGCAATGCCCTACTAGTATCTTTTGTAAGTTTCTTGGAACGATTTCATGACTGGATCGAGTTGAGCTTTCGCTCTTTGGATACCGTTGTCTCTACGACGCTTCCCAGTTTTGACGTTATTTTAAAATAGCTGTTCCTTGAACACTTGACTACCGGTACCTGGTAGCTAGTAGCCAGCTACTCGATACTTTTACTTTTTATGCAGGGAGTCGAGTGGCGAGTCGAGTCGATCGCATCGAGTGACGGTCGAGTGGAGCAAACTTTTTGGGATGGGACAAACATAACCCATCGCATTCAAGCCCAATCCAACTACATCCACAGGCCAAACAGTCGCGCCATCTTCGCAGCCGAAAGCTAAAGTTGTGCGACCAATTTTTAAATAAAAAGCTGCTACCAGAGCGGCACACCGAGTGCCCACTATCATACAGGAACGACAAGGCAACCGACGTTACTGGTAGGACATTCCTAAGCCTTCGTCTCAACTTCTTCGTTTTCTGTGATGGCAGGTCCTAGGCATCGGCTGCTTTCTCTGCTACTTTCTCTGCTACTTTCTCTGCTTCTTTCTCTGCGTCCTCCTGAGCATTAGCAAGGGTGGCGGTGAGCTTCAGCTGCTCGTCCTTTTCAATCTGCTTCAACTCCTCTTCCTTATCTCGTTTCTTTGATTCGATATCGGCGGCGCGAGCGAAAGCCTTTTTCTTCTTGTCCGCCTCAGTACCGGCTTCGGCTGCCCTACGAACAGCCACTCGGGCGTCTCGGTCCACTTTGTACTTGTCAAAGTACTCCTTTTTTTCAGCCTTCTTCACAGCAGCTTGTTGGGTTTGCAGAGCTTCTCGTTCAAGACGGGGCATGGGGGTGCCAAAATCCGAGGGGACGACCAAACCGTATTGAGACGACAAAGCTTGGATCTTGTAGAGCAAGGACTTGCGGACATTTTCATTGCAGGTTTCCAAGAGCCCGGCGGTCTTATCCGTCAAGACGGTGGACTGGATGGCAGCTTTGGGGTCATCGTTGGACTTGACGTTCTGGAGCATCTGAGTGATTTTTCCGCGCCGATTCAAGTCACCCTGGCTGACACGCATCGTCATGAGAGGAGAAGCATCATTGCGAACCGAGAGAGGAGTGGCGGGGCCAAATGCAGATGCCAGCAAAGGCAAAGTAATTGAGAGAAGAGGACGAAAGAACATCTTGATGTTTGTTTCCAAATGGTGAGAAATCTGTGACCTTTATGAAAGTGGTGGTGCTACGGTGGCTCCTGGAGCCAGCTTTTTGATGTTTACGGTCCAAGCAAGGCGAGCAACGTCATCTTGCTCCGTTCTGGATCTTTTGTCATTGGGTGTGTTGGATCTTTGAAGGACCTGTTGCAGCTTCGTATCTCAGGTAGCCGCGGTAAACCTTTCCAAAGGAGTGGTAAAAATTTTAACTCTATGTTTACTCTAACTACCCGTTCATAGCAGTCTTGCGGCATTCTCGTTATTTTGGATCTAATTCATTTCGTGTCACAGCTTTTATTGTTGACATACTAGTACTCTAGCTAGCTAGCTACGGTAGTACCTGTTGACATCCGCCATCCACCCCCTTCCTCTTTCTAACGGCACCTCCTTTCGGCGCGAAGTTTGATGAAGCCCGCGCGGTGAGATTCCGGTGCTACGGCAGAAACAACAACCTCCCCACGCATCACATACAATGGTGCTCTACTCGAGTTGCTTTATACAATCTTTGCGTACATGTTTCTCACTCTTACTTCTGTCCACAAGCGCAATCACATCCACAGAGCATGTTGGGGGATCAAACTAGAGCTCTGGGACGATGCAAAGTCTTGCCAGAATTCTTGTACCAAGAATTGATGTCCCCGCTAGATTGATTCGACGGTTCCAGCGCGTCATTCGTGGCTCCCCATTCTGTAGGCACAGTCCCTGACAGCTGCACATTATTTTGAAGGATTCAAGAGCTTCAAGTTAGTCAATCTCCCATATGCACTTGGCGGCGACGACGATAGCTCATTGTGCTGCACCTGGAACTCTGTCATATTCATAAGATTGCCAATTTCACTCGGGAGGGCTCCTGTGAAATTGATTGGCATCCAAAAAGAGATGCTGTTCGATACTATACGATACCTTGTACCGGTACCGTACCGCACAGTCTCTCGCTGTTGAGGCTGAAACGCTGCAACCTCCTGAAGCAAGCAGTGATAAACAAACATCCATCACATCGCGTTGGCTGTTGTGACTATCAAACCCCTCTGGAACGCCCTGATGCAAAGGGTGCAACCTACTCTTGAGTGTCGAAGCCAGCGCCTCCTCCCAATAGCTAGCTGCCAACTTTTCAAAAGAATACGTATGGGCTCTCACGCTTTTGCAACACTTGTAACCTATTACCACTCTCTTGTTCTTACGTGGCATGTCATAAAAGTGATTCCAGCATGTGACGAACACTATCGTCCTTGTCGAGGATGTAAGTTACACATTCGGTGAAGTAGTTCATAATCTCAAGCTGAGTAGGGTCCGAAGGTTCCAAGACACTGAAGGACATGACGAAGAACACCAAAACATAAATGTTCCCAAGGACAATATCAGATGCCAGCTGCTCTGGGCTCAAATCAATCCCGCGCTTGACGAGCTCACAGCGGTAATGCTCCAATAGTTCGTCATCGTGCGCCTTTCTCGTGCTGGGGTTCAAATTGCTGGCAAAGAAGTACGCGACATCTTGGCTCCAGTTTCCCCGAATGACTGTTTGCCAATCCACCGTTACAATGTTCTGGTTGTCACTATCCTCTTTGGGTATCAGGAGATTGTATGGATTCATGTCGCCGTGAAGTAAAGTGTAAGTGCAACTATCAATTTTCTTGCACCATTTGTCTGAGTTTTGTACAAACATCTCGATGGTGTCAATGTTTTTGGGTGACATGATGGAAACAAGACGTGGTTTTCCCTTGGACTTCCACATTAGCTTCATCATGGTTCCCCATGTTTGTTCTCGTCGCGCAGAGTTGTTGACGAGCCAGTCGAATGACATGAGCTTGGGGTCTTGCCAATACTGTGCGTGAAGCGCTGCAATCTGGCTTAAATGAGACTTTGTTTGCGACACAGACATCGTGACCCCCAGCTTTTGGTGGCGCACATTTCGAATTTCTTCCATGATCAGAAGCCCATTGTCTGTGGCTGCGTCATAAGCCTGGAAATATACCTTTGGGTGAGGTATGACGCTCTGGGCTTCTTCTGAGAAGTCTCGAAAGAAGCCATGTTCAGTTTCATGGACCAGGGTTAGTGATCCTACCACGCGGCCTTTGATGCTTCGATCGTTGCATTTGACAATCAATGATGATGGTGTGAGCGTGGATTCCTTCGCTGTAGAAAGTGTCATGCGATATAGCTCAGACATTTGGCCAACCTCGCCAAAGGTAGATAACTCAAAGCTTCGAATTCGGTTGTCTTTGGAAAGGAGCTCTTTCTTTTGAAGCAAATGGGTGAGCCATTCCACAGTGATATTGCTCGGCGACAGACCAAGCGGCACTGGGGGTTCCGAGTCTCCTGTCTCCGAGGATGATTTGTCCGTCAGCAGAGCCACGCTTGGTGCCAATGATATGAAATATTCAAAAGCATTCTGGTAGTACCCACGGAGCGCGAAGCGGAAGAGCCTGAAAAGTAGCGAAGCAGTCTCCATGTTGGTTTGTTGTAGCTGCCCTGTCTGTCAAGTTTTATGAGGGTGTCGGGGTGTGGTGAGAGAGCTGTGAGAGTTGGCTGCAGTTGTTGTTTTGTTCGGGCTGAGAAGAGTTTGTGGGGAGTGGGAGCTGTGAGGCTGAGTGAAGCTGTGAAGCTGTTGCTGTGTCTGTGCAGCCTCTGCGCTGCCCTCTTTCCGGCACAAACGTCAAAAAATGGCCAATATTATTTAAAACGCAGGGTGTCGTGATTGATATGGTATGCATGTTTGGAGGGTGCTATTCTGCCACAAGGAGTGATGTTCGCTATCATGCCGTACGGTACCATTGTACCCACGACGACACCACTGAAAGATTGAGGGCTCGCTCACGACGTACATGTAGTAGACTGGAGCCAATGCTGCACTGGTCGCACCAACATTACAGAGGCAGCGGTTTCTTCGGTCCCATTTCCCAGTTGCGCTTTTAATTTTAAAAGCCAATGCTTTGCAACTCTTTTGTGGTGTTACTACATGTACGGTGCCAGTGAAAGGGAGGAACGCCCTGCAAACCCAAACCCAATGAGCTAGGGAAGTAAATGGAAAGGCCAGGTTTGAATCATTCAAGTTTTGCTATGTCACAATATACTATCTATGTATTGGCTTAATTTTTGAAAACCTTCTTGATGGGGGAAATGACCAGCTTCTTGAAGCTCCACTTTTTCTTCTTATGTTGTTCCAATGGTTCCTTCTCTAGGAGGATATCATCTTGGTCAGAAGAAGTATCAGATTCAATGGGTGCAACAGCATTCGGCCACTGACGGAAGCGGAAGAAGTGGTTGCAGTACCCAGAAGGATTCTTTGCTAGGTATTGTTGATGAGCTTCATGAGCAGGATGAAACTCAGTGTACATCAAAATCCCAGTTTCAATAGTGTCTCGATGATAGGAAGTGACGATTCCACTGGTTACTGCTTGCTGCAGTTCTGATATGACTGACAAAGCAATACTCTTTTGCTGATTATCCGAGCAGAAAATGGCAGATGCATACTGGGTTCCCACATCATTCCCTTGTCGGTTTCTGGTGGTGGGATCATGGAACAGGAAGAAAAAGCGGATCAGTTCTTCCATCAAGGAGGGATCCGCCAGTGTCACATCCAAGACCTCCACATATCCTGAAGTGCCACTGCAGACTTCCCGGTATGTAGGAGGGCTCTTGCGCTTCATGGGTGTTGGATTCATAAAGCCAACTTGTGCAGACTGAATGCTATTGGGATGTCTCTTTTGGAAATCACGGACAATGAATTTTTCAGTTCCCCAGTAGCATCCTGCTGCCAAGCTAATCTTGTTGGACATGTTGGTGTTGGCGTTGGCGTTAGTGGTGGTTGGTTGCACGGACATGGTGTTGTTGTTGTTGCTTTTGCTGTTGATAGTTTTTTGAGTTGTAGTTTGTTGATTTTGTGAGGGAAGGAGGTTGCAAACTGAATAGGAAGGAAAGTGGAAGAAAACCGCACGAGCATTGAATAAAGAGAGAGGACGACCCAAGAAAACAGCAGGAGCACTTACTTGCAATTTTTATGTAGTGAAGCTTCGCGCGAAAAGGGCGCATGTACCTCTGCACCTCTGCAGCCCCGATTCATTCCTCACTTTTGTTCTTTTCTTGGATCGATCGATCTTGTGAATATGCAAATTGATCCACTCCAAGTGAGCTTTAGAGCAATAACACTAGTAATGCTGCTTCAAAGCCCAACTTGGGGTGCCTTCTAGTTCTAGCACCATAGGCACAGTCACAGGCTAGTCCACATGAGCTGATGTTGTAGGTCACTGAAAGTAGCTCTCGAGTAGCCCACAAGATATCGATTCAAGAACTTATCGTGTGAAGATCTCACAGTCTACCTGTATGGACGAAACGTGTGCCCGAGATACAGGTAGTGGGAATGAAGAAGGCTCAGCGAGTAAATAGTGAGTCCTCAGTCGAGTCGAGTCCTGGGTCCAGAGGGGAGGTGGTGGGAAAGCTGCGGGAAATGGGATTGAATCCAAAGCTTTAACGTTACTTTCTAATCAATTATCTTTTAGTGGTGTCTCTAAAAGACATCAGCGTGACTCAACGCCTCGCTGAATCGCCTAAATAGGCGTAAGCTAGATGAACAAGTGCCTCCTTTCGCGTAAGTAAAAGCCAGCCAGGTCCCATTAGTCATCCTTCTCAGAGGCTGCCAGCTGTATTTATTTAAGCCTAGCGTGACTCAAGAAACCACTGAGACCGTGCCAAGGTGGTCTTCCCAAATCTGATTGGCGGGAGTGTGCAACGTCAGCCGTTGGGGACGCCCACCGGTACAATTCAATTCTGCTTTGCTGCCTTGTGGTAACGGTGGCTCGTCGATCGTGTCCTTCAACTGCAAGCAAGGTGCAAAGCAAAGGAGATGCTCGTGGCTACTTTTTGCAGTCCAGGTTTGCATGCTTGGAAGTCTTTTTTGTGCGTACCACCACCAACTTTGGGCGGTTCATCAGAGCCACTTGTATCGCTCCTTCATTCATTCTTGTTGTCTCCTGGGCATTACCGCGGAAGCCAAAGCTATCGGACGGAGTAGGTTTCTTACTAGACAGCTAGATAGAACAATAGAGCTTCCAATCTTTCTGGTTGTCTCTCCATTGAAACTAGTCTTCTATCGACAATACTCCTCCAAGACTTTTTCCTTTTTTAGGCGAACGCAAACAATCCACTCGAGTAAAGCTAATAGCAAAGATGGATCAAAAAGAAGAGCCAGAAACTAATGGTCCGCAACAACAAGACAGTCTGAGCGATGCCTTGAATGGTGCGAGCAACATGCTGGAGCGTCTCTGGAAGTCGCATCCATGGCAATCCGACGTCCCGGTGGAAAAGAAACCCTCCTTGGGACCTCCTCCTTCGACAGGTACTACCAAAGGGGCTAGTACTATGAGCATGAATATGAATAGCATGTGGAGTCATCCTTGGAAATCGACTACTACTAGTACTAGTACTACCGCCGCCGTCAAGTCACCCGAAAAGCCATCTGATTTGTCCGACGAAATCTCCTTGGGAGAAGACGTAATACTTCACAAGCAAAAGCAGCAAGAGGAAGAGGAAGAACGAGAACGATTGGAAAAGCAACAAATGGAAGATGCCGCAAAGAAAGATGAAGAACAAGCAGAGAGTCAACGAGTGACTTTCAAAGCAGAAAAGGCAGAAGCAGTCGAATCAGTAGAAGCACCAGTTCCACCAAAGGAGGAAGAAGTCGCCACAGACTCCACTACGTCTTCTGCTGCTACTACTGCTACTACAACTTCCACCAGTCGACCTCCTACTGCACAAACAGTACAACAACAACCATCACTCGATTTGCTCGACATTGATTTTGACAATCCCGAAGATGCAGGCGCTCTCAAAGAAGCCATTGGAGAAGAAGTTTTGGGCTTGTGGGAATCTCAAGGACTCTACCAAGACTTGCCGGAAATTCGACAAGAAATCTTGATATCCGTCGTCGAAACCAAATTCAATGCCTTGAAAGAAGAACAGAAACAACAACGAGAGAATCCTCCGGCAGTCATGTTGGGGCAATCGTTGAGCGAGTTAAATGCCATTGCCGAAGAAGGAGAAGAAGATGAAGAAGAAACCGACGAAGATACTATTCCGCCACTAGCACCACTTCCACGACAGGACAAACTACAACCACCACTGGCACAACAACCCGTCAGTCAAGACGAACCACACCAGCAACCACCATTATTGGTACAACCCGTCATTAGTCGAGACGACTCTGCTGGACCCAACACGGCTCTCAACGATGACGAAATTGCCGAACGAGCTTCTCTGGTCGTCGAAGAACTAGAAGGTCGACTCGCCATGGTCGACACCAGTGAACATGCCTTTATTGAAGCCGAAGGAAGACTCGGAAAATTGCCACCGCAAGATGTCAAAATCAAGGACATTCATGCCTTTAACAAGTACAAGTTACACGATGCCGTCGAACGCCGCGTCTCACTCATCTTTACCGGCGATCATCACATTGTCGAACGAGAAAAAAATTCATCCGAAGAACTGCTGCTGCGACAAAATTCCATGCCCGAGAATGACATTAGTGAAGATCTCAAAAAGGAACATGCCGGTCTGTCACGACAAGCGTCCATGCCGGCATTGTTGCCATCGTCCGACAACAACGATGCACCCAACAATGTGGCCGAGTTTAAACAACGTCTGAGCACGAGTTTCTCGGCCTTTGATGCCTTTGTTATGACCAAGCAAGAACAAGAACGAAATGGACTGATGCCGGTCGTGTCCGATGACGAATGGACCGAATACGAAGAAGTGGTAGAAGAGGTTGTCGACGAAGAGGAAGATATCAAGGAGGATTTGAAAGCTTTGGCCGAAGATATGGACGCCACTCTGAAACAATTCAATTCGGCCTATTTGCCGCCACGGTCCGGTGGCATGGCAGCTGCGGCAGCCACCATGGGCAAGGTAGCCGATGAGGATGACGCCATTGAAGAATACACCGTCATGGAAGAAACGGTCGTGGATGATTCCGAGATTGATGTCGACGAAATTAGTGAAAAGCTCATGCGCGATGCCAGCAACAAATCAGAAGCTGGTTCCACTGACGCCGCCAAGGGCACCCCGCCACGAAACAAGGTATCCAGAACAGTCTCCAAAGACACGAGTTACATGGAAGTCACCGTCATGGACGATACGGGTCACACGCATCGCCAATCCATGGTGAGTAAGAGCGGTGTCCTGGACCCCTACAACAACAACAACGGCCATCGACACTCTACTCGTAGTAGTGGTTTGGGTGCTGCCATGGAGGCCTCCTTTCCCACGATTACCACACAGGATTTGGATGACGATGATATTACGCAGCTTACATTCGATCATACCGTAGATGGTGCTGCCAGCATGACTCAGGATCATCTCATTGCGAGTGCCTACCTCAACCGAGACAACAAAAACAGCAACAACAACAACAATGCCAGCAGCAGAAGCAACAGGTCAAGACCTTCTCTTGCCAGTGGAAAGACCAGTCCTACTTCCAAGAGCAGGGTACCAGCTTCACCAGGCAGACAGTCTGCTGTCGATAGCCAATACACTGATCCCACAGGAACAACAATGCCAATGGACGAGTCTTCCATGTCACAGCGTCATGGCGAGGCGTCGATTGCCTCATCCACTGCTGGTTCCTCCAAGGGAGCAGCGCTCAACAAGGCCGTTGCCAAGATTCTTCGAGTAGACATCTGGAGTCCCAAGGCCAGCCTTGTTTCTTCTGCTTTGGAACGATTGTGTCAAGCGGCCAACCATGGGTCAGCGCAGCGAAAAAACATTGCTCGACTGGGTGGTGTCATGGCGATTGTTCGGGCCATGCAAATGCATCCTACCAACGTGGCCATTCAAGTGAATGCATGCGAAGCACTGGAACATTTGTCCGTAGACCCAGACACTCAGGCCGCGACGACCGAAGTGGGGGGCATGGCTGCCATTGTACAGGCAATGCAACGGCATCCAGACAACCAACAGGTCCAAACCGCGGCCTGCAAGGCGTTGGCTCCCATCACTGCTCCGAACAAGCACCACGGTCCTGCGATAACAGGCATGTCCGACTCTGATGATGAGGACGACGAGCCCAATGACGGCGTCGTCAAGACGCTTGTGACAGCGATGAACTCACATCCGAAGGACACCGTTATCCAGGCCAAGGCATTTGGGGCGTTGGCCAACCTGTGCACGGACAACCAAGAACGGCTGCAAGAGCTGTCCGAATGTGGAGGTCTCACTGCCATGACCTTGGCTCTGCAACGGCCCTGGAAGTGCAAGACGGATCAACACGAAGCAATCTCGACACTATCCATCCTGTTGCGATCACTAGCCGAACTGGACAATTCTCAACATTCCTGCTAAATGTCGCAGTTAGATACTTTTCTCTTAGTCTCCATCAACACCTACCACCAAATTACACAATCAATGAAGTGATACAGCAAGGTCTCACTGCCATGACCTTGGCTCTGCAACGGCCCTGGAAGTGCAAGACGGATCAACACGAAGCAATCTCGACACTATCCATCCTGTTGCGATCTCTAGCCGAACTGGACAATTCTCAACATTCCTGCTAGATGTCGCAGTTAGATACTTTTCTCTCAGTCTCCATCAACACCTAAACTACACAATCAATGAAGTGATACAGCAAGCTCAAAGCTCACAGTACATTTTTCAGTCACCTCCTAAGTTATGCATTACGCTTTATTATTATTAGTGTTACATAAGAAACAAGTCTCCCTCAGTTGTTTGACGGTGCTGCATCAAAACCCCTCTGAAAAGAATTCACTTTCTTATCCTTGAAACTGGCTGAGGGGCAATCCAACGAGGACGCTCCGTTTCAGATTGTCTGAACCAAGCACATTGATCCCTTTGCTTGGGACCATACCCAAACATACCCATTGCTTGGCAGCTGTGAGGGTACTGTGGCCATATTCAACAGCATGGGCATGGAAACGACACCAGCCTTCAAAGCCACCAACTTCAAGGTGGAATAGGAAGGAGGAAACTTTGAAGTCCGGGCTGACATCGAAAAGACCCAAGTGTAGAGTACCTACACACTCACATCCATCACATGTGAACTGTGGGTGGATACATCCACGACTGGTCATCAGTCCAAGATTTTGGAATATTGCGAGATCAAAGCCTTTTCATTTGATACATCGGGAGCAACTCTCAGTGGGGGCACAACTAATACCACCACTGTTCCCACACCCAATGGTGATGTTGGAATCAATGCTAATATCGCAGACTGTGGATTCGATTCATTTGTGAATGAGGAGTTGGAAGGAGCTTCGATGAATGCCCTTGGCCATTATTTCCTTCCCATGGTGACTGAGGATTCTGTAGCCTTTGCGGTTTGAGAGAGCAAAGCACAGCCGTCGCCACTTCCTTCTTGATTATCACGAGATTTCTTCATGGGAGGACACCTCCTTGATCGATCGATCGTTGGTACTGGTACTAGTAGTTACACAGTCTCTGAGGCACCTCCTCTCGGCAATCTGGTGCCATACCAAAACTTTGTCAATGCGCGAAGTTAAAATTACTTCCTACGTGTGGGCTTAAAACCGCCGTGGGTCACCAAGCAAATTGGTACTTCGGACTATCCTTGCTTCACCCAACATTGGCCATGAAGGTATGTGTATAATGGTAGACAATGACTGGAGGGTTCTTTTGTTTGTTTCGTTTTGCTGCTCCGTGGAGACATGTTTCTTCAGTTTCTGGTGTTTGGTTTTGTCATGTAAGCAGCCGACTGGGCAAATGTATATGCAACGTGGATAAAGATTCTGTTTTGGCTTTGCTGGGCGCTCTCCAGGGAGGCAAGCCAGGCAAGTCCTCTATTTCAGAGGAACCACAATAGTGGAATGAAAGGTTCTGCGTTAGTATCCTCCAGGGAGCGCCAACTCTAGATCACCGGTAGCCATCACGTCGAAAATGCAGGCGTCCTTGGAGAGCTCATCCCAGTTTTCGCAAGCTCTTTCCGCATCTGCTCTTGAAATTGGCTCTTCACCTAGACGACGTCCTTTGGAGGCCGTGGGCGAGGGCAGAAGACACTTTGCTGGGTATTGAGGCGAACGATCAGCGTTTTGAAAGATCATGGGTTCGTCGTCGCGGACTGCAAAGTAAAACATTGGATTTAGAGCAATCGTAGGATTACGCACCATTGCCCTCTTGTTGCAAGACGTACCTTGCCACTCTTGGCCAAACTCATTGGGATCCTTCAAGATTGTGACGCCATCTCTACCTAACATGTCGCCGGTCTCAAGAGTGCCCATAAGACCTTCGCTTCCCTCAAAGTGATCTATCGACCTTGATCCATGCTTGAACTTGACCGAAACAATGTCCTTGTTCGTTTTGAGGATCACGAGAGTACCATCGCCAGCATCAATGGTGAAGGCATGGTTGTTTTTGCCCTCCTCGGTGTGAGTAACGTTGTAGCCAGCAATAGTACCTGGCAACTCAGCCCCATTGACTCCCTTCAAGAAATATTGTCCAAATCCAAAGACCTCAATCGTCTCTTCGTCGCCGATCCTGACGGCGGCGGTCTCGATATAAGAGTAGTCGTATCGAATCTTTGTCCTCGCTTAGTTGAAGCGCAGGCTCTGAGTGCCCAAGCATGCCACAGATTCAGACTTAACTACTTCTCACGTCGGGCACTTACCATGGATTACCATTCCTTTGCCCTCTGCAAAGTTTGGAGCTTTGAGTAAAACAAGATCACACTCTCCATGATAGTCAAACCTGAAAGATTTTGAGGGGGTCAATTTTGAGATTGATGATGACACCGCTCAGTGTCTGTATTCAATTCAAGCCAAAAGAAGTCCACGTACCATTCTCCACTCCACTTCTTAATGTGTGGCTCTCCAAACATTCCATTCTCACACGGTGGACAACTGATGGATTTGTCATCAAGCGGGCATTGCTGGCATTGAGGGCACGATTCTGTTTGTGTTTGGAGCTCGCGCATGAATTTGGGCTGTGAACTCTCTTCAAGGCGACGACGGCTTTGGAGCACAGACAAGTCATGGATCAGACGAGATGGGAGAGTGACGACACTTCACAATAGCTGAACTTACGCCGGAAGACAAACGCCAGTGGGAAAACCGAATAGTGTAATTTCGAAGCCCCGCGACCACCGATGGCGCCAGCAAGTGCACCAACTCACTACTGCGCCTCCATATAAAAGGAGCGGGTCAATACAGGATCTGTTGTCATAGCACAAACCTTTAATATCTAAAATTTTCCATACGATCGCATCTGTCTTTTGGATCAACAAGGAGGAAACGGCAAGCAGAGCCCAAAACTTTCCAAAACGCATGGTGGAGTGATGTTACTTCGATATGAATAGAAAGGAAGCGGTTTGATCCAACCCAAATCAATATTGTGTAACCTCAACCAATCCAACGGTAGATATCTTCCCCTCTTCCACCGTCTTCTAGTTACTAGAAACCAAATAAGCCACCATAGAGACTCGTGATTGTAGAAGTTTCGCAACTACTGAAGCATGAGGACTCGTGATTGTCCCCGAAGGCTGCAATTAGTGATGCGCGAAACCTTTGGAGAGCAAAGTTGCACTATTATAGGTGGCTGAGCTTCTCGAAGCATTTGATAGATTCGATCCTTCAAAATAGCCCCGGCACAGCCCAGCAAATCAGGCAAATCTTGAGAAGACTCTCTGAGATTCTCAAAGCATGGTTCTGGTGTAAGTGGGCATAATTTTGACAAATACATTCAAGCCAATACATGTGCAAATACCGGTACCGGTACCTGGAAAATGAGTTGCTGCCGAAAGGAAAGAGTAACTGTGACCGAGTTGGACTTGCAGGTGCGCAAGAATCGAATCGAATCGAATGATTCAATCGAATGATTCAATCGTACTTCTCTCTCGGCTACCGGTACTGCAAGTGTGGAGGTGCGTGCGTTTATGCGGGGAATTCGTGAGTGAATGGTCATTTGTGTCGCTATGACCTGTAATCCGAAAGGCCTTAACAGTCCAACGGCTTGTGAGGAAACTGCTGCTGGTACCAATTTCTACGTGGCGCCTACGTTGCACTAACGAAGGTCATACGAAGGTGGGGTCTTGCTTGGGAATGTTCCACTTGCAAAAAGGAAGCAATCGAATGAATCGAATCGCGCTTCCAAACCACATCCTTCCGCCTTCCGAGGTCCCCAAACAGTTTTCTTGCATAAATTGGCCAGATCCCTTCATTCGTCAGGCCTACCCTTGGAGTTATCTGAAACTTATTAGGCCATCCATCCATCCGTACAATACACAGCTCATCTCTTCTACGACAATCAATCAATCAATCATCAATGAGCAGCAAGTAGCGTATTCTCCCGCTTCCACGCCCAGTAGTCGAGGTCTATGGGGCGCCGTGAAGAAACAGGGCAGCAAGGTGGGCGCCCGAGCATCCAAGTTGGGCCAGCAGACCAAGATGCGAGCGGAGCTCATGATGATGGATCAAAAGATTACCAAACGCAAGCAACGATTTGGCGTAGATCTGTACGACACTTTGGCGTTGCACGCACGACAAGACCCCGACTTTATCATTGAGAGTCCATCGCTCGAGCAGATTCGTGGTCACTTTGTCACGGCGTTCAAAGATCACAAGGCGCTGCGGCAAAAGCTGGCGTTGCAACAACAAGGATTGGTTGAGCTGGGAGAACGACGCGAAATTGCCTTTCCAGCAGTTCCGGGCGAAGGAGAAACAACGCTGGGTGGAAAAGCCAAGAATGCCGGCAAGGCCGCCAACTTTTTACGAGAAGAAACCATGTACAAGAGCAAAATTGCCGCGGTCGAAGCGGACATGAAACACAACAAGAAGAAATTCGGTGTCGAAGTGTACCTGTTGTTGGTGCATCTGGAAGACAGTCAAAAGTGGTTGTCGCCCGATCGAGATGTCCGATTTCTCTACGATGCGGCACGACGAGATGTCACGCGTCTGCTCATGGAAAAACAACAAAAAGAAACCGACTTGAGAGCTCTCTCTGGAAAGTCTGTTATTTGATTTGATTTTCAACAAACAAACCAACTCTTACTACGATTTTGAAACACACCGTGGGTTTCTTGCTCCTTTGGAAGGAGCAGCGTAACTCAGCTGCTGGTTGGTTGGTTGTTGGCAATTCATCCTTGTTGTTTATACTTTAGATTCTGCATTGCATGCATGTGCCTTGTTCATAAGCTAAAATGAAAAATGATAGCTTCGTATTCGCAGTTTTCCGCATCTCATCAGATCGTGACTTCGTGAAGTTGCAGGTAGCTTGGAACAATCCCCATATGATATGAGACTTTTCTCGGACTATACCGTACTCTTCAGCAGCCACGTCTAGCATGAACATGGGAGTGCTTGCATCAAGCGGGGGAAACTCGGGCTGTGATCCCACTCAGGAACATCCAAGAGAAGCAAAGCGAGTCAGAGTCACCTCTTGCAGCTCCAAAGACATCTGGGCAGCAAGTAATGCTCAGGATCACAACCAATCAACCACCAAAGCAGTCGCCGGTCCATCGCTTTGTGCGCACCAGCGGTGACCGCGGTGGCATGCACAGCTCTGGTGTTGGGATAGTCCTTGAAACCATGGCCTGTGTGCCTCCATTCGAGCTCGACTTTGACCAAGTCGACATCGAGGAGGAGGAGCTCTCAGACGCAAGCTCTGCAATAACTGCGTGAGACAACAATGTACAGGTTGTTGTGGCGTACCGTATTGGTCAAAACTACCTGCTCGATTCGATTCTGCCCATCCTCATGCCTGTTTCACTGTGATGGTTTCCTCCGACGGTAGCAACCTTTTAGTATGCTAGCTATAGCTAGCTAGACCTTTGAGTGTGTCTGATGGGCCACGGATGGCAGAGAGGCCGTCACTCGTGGTGCATCTGTCATGGTGCAGGTGCCACCAATAGTCAACTTGGGAAAAGCGGATCCTTAAAAATCGGGTACTCACAATTCCAATTTCAATTCTCACAATTTCAACTTTCCATTTCTGATTCGATTTCAGTTCTCAACAATTCCAATTAACAATTCCAATTTTCAATCTTATTCCCACAATTCAATTTTCATGTTTCCCATTCCTCACAATCCTTCAGATTTTATTTCTACATTTCCAATTTTCGATTTCTCAAATTCAAATTTTTCAATTTCTCACAATTCTTTTTACGATTCTTCACAATTACATTTTTTATTTTTTGATTTCTCACTATTATTATTTTCAATTTCTCACAATTTTTATTTTGCGATTCCTCACAATTACATCTTTTATAATTTCTCCACAATTACAGTTTTCAAATTTTCAGGATTTCTCACAATTGAATTTGGATTCCTCACAATTACAAATTTTGCTGATTCCTCACAATGTGTGACCTTGTGCTGATCGATGTCTCGCGAGTGATACTCTTTGTTCAGATTATCTCATATTATGTGATTTTGCGTTTTTTTTTTTCCCTTTTCACAATTACATTTTTGGACCATTCCTCACAATTACATTTTTGTTTTCGATTCTCTACTATTTCTATTTAAATTTTGATTTCTCACATTTCAATTTTCTCTCTCTTT
>CAICTM010002310.1:0-15997 GCA_903772945.1 Seminavis robusta
GCCTTTGAGAACCTCGTTTCCTGAATTGCTTGTGCTGGGATGCCTTGGTTTTGGTGCCTTTTTGCCACTGTGAAGCTAGCTTACTGGACCAATGAATCTCCCCACAAAAGCTCCCAAAATTCAAGGTGAGGTACCCACTGACTAAACAAGGATGGCGGATCCACTGGTAACACTTTCAGCCAAGCGAATCGGCCTCTTGGTTGTCTCGTGGTGGCTTCGAGAGTACTCAGTCCAAGCTTCGTGTTGTTGTCCGTACGACAGTACCGATCGCGATTTTCAATGCGTCGACCACGTAAATTCCTTAAAATGTGAGCGCAGCGAGCTTACGTGAGGTGAGCTGCTTTCGGTACGGGGAACATTGTCGTATAAGTCTTCGATGATCCAGGATCGATCAGGACTTCACGTACTGACTCAGTGCACTGTGATAAGTACCAACCTGCACGGGAGTTTTGTTGGCTGACGGAACTCCAGAAATGTTCTTCAGCGTTCCATGAATCGTGAAACCAGCAAGGAGGAAACTCGTGACCCTCGAAAACTGCACGGATTTTGATTGGCCAAGGACGTTCCGTGAAGATCAATAGAATCCGAAAGAATAAGCCCGAAAACCAATAAATCAGGGGAACTCAAGGAATAAGCCCGTACTCAAGAGATAAGCCACGTTCAACGCAAAACCTGGTGCTTCTTCGGACGTAAAAGACTTGTTCGATTGCAAAGATAGGTGCGCAAACGTTAAGTCTTCTGTTGACTCGGAGACTCAAGGTGTTCGTTACCGGGACCAGTACGAGAACCGCCTGCTTCTTCTTTCGAGCGAATTGGCTGCTTTTTGTACGGCTATCTATCCGCAATGGCGTCGAGTCAAGATTGGTAGCGCTTGTAGCAGGACAATAAACCTTGGAATATAGGTCCTTTCGTGACGGCAAGGGATGTCGTGTTGGGTTTAGGATGGAGATGGCAAGTAAGCTTCCTGTCACTGTGGTGGTGGCTGGAAGTATCAAAATCGATAAGAAGGTTATTGACTTAGGACTTCAAGATGAGCTTGGAAATCCTGCTGTCAAATTCCAATGAAACAACTGTAACTGTAGTGTACACTGATTGTTGTAATGCAGAGAGTCCTTGTCACCTGGAGTCTCCTTCCCTTAAAACTGCCTGAAACTATGCGTTCTGTTAATCCAATAAGTTTCTTGAAGGTCAGTTCCAATACTCAAGTAGTGGACTGGACCTCGCTGAACCCTCCTCAGGGACAGCGGTAGTCAGGCAGTTCAGGGAGCCTTGTGTGCCTCAGGAGGATTCCAACACCTCCAGTGAGGCACCAAACCAAGGACTTGGCCCTGTCAGTCAGACAGGAGGGCCAGAGGCTCTCTGCTGGACCCTTTGGGCAGCTCACTCAGGAGCTGGGGGCCTTTGTTATTCAATCGTGCAGTGGCAGTCTGGAACAGTACTATCTGCTACCTCCTACTGCTTCTGCCCGGCCTCAACAGGATTGGTATCAACTGCTGCGGTATCAAAGGGGCTACAAGCTAATCAGGATCGGTCTCAATCTTTCGTACTATTTTCTTAACTATGGTAGAAAGGACGATCCTTTCTTGCTGCTTTGCTGGAGATAAGCCAACTGTGCATGCTGGAGCTGTAGGCCAGCATAGCTGTTGGAGCTATCTCTGACGGGATCCAGAGCTCTCGCTCCTAAAAGTTATCGCCAGATTCTGTATGTAGTTTCCATGTTCATTGGTATGGCATAGGGGACAAACGGGACCACAAAATTGGTCGGTACCTATGGGGTTGGGAATTTAGGATGCATGCAGGGTCCAAAACGGTGCATACTGCCACACCAATGGAGAACAAGAACCCAGTACATGTTCCACAACAAACACCATCCAAATCCGGGAGCAATGACGTCACCAATCGCCTAGGGATGCATGTCGTTCGGTACCTTCCAGACCTCGCTGTTTTCGCGAGACCCCATTATGCGCTTCTTAGATGGACACCAAACCAATCCTAAATCCAGAGCCATCAAGAAACTACAACGCAAACTCCAGAAGAACCCAAACAAGGTTGTCATCCCTACAGACAAAACAAACTCATACAGAATAATGGAAATCGAAACATACATACAAAGAGTCAAACAACACCTTGCTCGAGGCTAACCGAGGTATCACAAGCAGCACTAGATCTACTAGAACTGAAGCAAGACTGTCTCTCAGACAAAGCATCAGCCCATGCATTCCAACAAATCAGATCATGTGCAATCCCATCACCCAAGCTTATGATCAAAGATCACAAGAAACCTAACAAAGATGGTGTATTCCCAACTAGACTTGTTGTACCAGCCAACAACTACACATCAGCATTCCCTAAACTCGGATACCTAGGAATCAAAAGAATTCTAGACGACAATAAAATAGACTACATGGACAAAACAATCATCCAAGCCTCCGACCTCAAAGGCCAAGTAGAAAAACTAGGAGTCAACACTAGCAACTCAACAATAGTATCGATCGATGCTGAAGCCTACTACCCTTCAGTTCGATTCAAACTAGTGCGCAAAGCAGTCAAATACTTTGCCAGGAACCTTGACGCAGAATGTCAAAGACGACTAGATGACTGCCTAGATATGATCAAATTTGGGATAAACTCTACACTACTAACATTCAAAGACAAATACTATGAATATGATGGAGACATGGATCCAGAAGAGAAAGGACTAACCATTGGTGGATATGAATCCGCATGGCTGTCTGATCTAGTAGGAGCCTACATCCTAGAAATACCAAAGACCATTTTGAAGAAACATCATACTATGGCCTCTACAGAGATGATGGTTTTGCGATCTTCAAAGGAACTTGGACATATGAAATGATAGTAGAATGGAGAGCCAATTTTCAGGCAAAAGTCAACAGCCTAGCCGAAGGAGACTACCTAGTATTCACCTGTAGCATATGGCTAGACCAAACCAAAAGACAACTCCCAAAAGATCAATCTGACCCCAAAGTAACTGTAGAAAGTGGTAAAGCATTCCCGTATCTAGATATGGAACTGTTCTGGTCGGATCAGGAAGAACTTCACTTCCGAGTCCACCTTAAACCAAACCAACAACTGAAATATCTAAACAGGGGAACTACCCACACAAACGCATGCCTCAAAAACATTCCACTAGGGGTGTTCCAAAGACTTGCTAAACTCACTACAGTTACCAACAAGAATGCCAACCAAACCCCCGATGAGATCAACCCACTACACATCGAGGCGCTGAAGAAAGCTGGACTGGTTCCAGACCAGATACCAACACTCCAAGAAGAAATACAGCGATACTCCCAGAGACAAGAGGACAAAGCAAACGAACCAGATAGAGATGCCAAGCAACGAAAGAGGAACCGGAACCGATCATTATTCTTCTGTATAGGACACTCCAACGCCTGGATGACACCAATACACAAGGTAATCAACGACCTCAAGAAGAGCCATGACCTCGAATGGATCAGAACGTCTATGTCCTACCATCGATTCACCAACCTGCGAGAGATGTTCATGGGCGACCTATCGAGGAAGCTCACCAAAGACGTCATCTCCACCGAGTTCCAAAATCAAACTTGCAACTTCAAGCCAGGAAACAAGAAAGACGGCCAATGCCGATTTGACGACCGCTGTAGAAATAAACTGGTCATATACTGCATCAAATGCATTAACTCGGGCAAAGAATATGTTGGGGCAACCCAACGAAACGTCAAAGAACGAACATACCAACACTTCACCGACGTCATGCGGCTCCTCTACGGAAAACGCAAGTCAGATTCATACGCAAGACACTTCGCCAACGAATTCCAAAACTTCACATCTCCTTCACCATTCCGACTCAACGGCAACATTCAAAGGAACAGCTTCGAAATTAGCATCCTATGGCAAGGCAACCCCATCAGCACTGTCAAGACCTTCGGGACACGACACTGCAGCCTATGCAACAGGGAGCGACTCAAGATACTAAAGCGATCCAGAGAATCGCCAGAAAAGCTAATCAACTCCTGCAACGAAATATACGGAGCATGCCGACATAAACCTCGATTTCATAAGTACCACAATAGCCCAAGCACTGATGATTCCCAAGGGGATGAAAAAGTCAAACAACCGAAAAGTTACCACAGAGTAAAGCCTGTGTTTTAGCGATTCGGCAGTTTGTGAGTAAACTTACTTAGTTCAGTCACTTGTTGCTAAAATCGTATGAAACCCACAGCACACGCAACACCGACACTCTTGAATGGTTTCCACCCAAACACCTCTAAGTACAAGAACCAACCCACGAACAAAAACTCCTCACTGCTATCACGAACCTTAACACCATTTTGACCTCTGCTCCAACGCATCCCACCCAACCACCGCACCTGCAATTTTATTTTAAAGGCCACACCTCGTCAGACAATCCCGCTGAACGGTGCCGTGACGAACCCACATACCTCAGACGCACAAAGCGCCCACTTAGGAATGGGCCTTGTGTAAGCCCCCCACCGGAGAAATTGAACAAAACTCAGGAGGGTGCTGTACGACTAACTATCTAGGCTAGGCTAAATCGCCCGCTATTGCTATGGGAATCCCACATCGGCGCATAGTTACCCTGATTGGGAAGGCTGCTCGCGTGCATGCTCGTCCCTCATTGCTTTGTCAACAACTGGAAGCCAATTGGCCAGCAGCCATGCTTTGATATCCCCCGGCCCTTTGGCCATCTGTTCTTCCAGGGGTCGTTTGAAGATGGTATCAAGGAGATGCTCTGGGAGCAGATCCACTTTTTCATACAGGTGGAGAACTCCATGTCCATTGCCTCACACTGTCTCCCTCTGTTACAACCCACCGTGACTTTAACAAGTCCTCAAGAACTCCATGTCCATTGCCTCACACTGTCTCCCTCTGTTACCACCCACCATGACTCTAACAAGTCCTCAAATTACGATCCCAGAAGATCAGCCAACAGCTCCTAGAGCATGCTGCCATCTTGAGAATTACACCTTTCAGAATCACCCCATAACTCCATGTTCATTGCCTCACACTGTCTCCCTCTGATACCACCCACCATGACTCTAACAAGTCCTTGATTTACAATCCCAGAGGATCAGCCAAGAGCTCCTCGAGCATGCTGGCATCTTGAGGATTACAGCTTTCAGAATCACCCCATAACTGCTTCCATGTCAATTGCCTCACACTGTCTCCCTCTGTTGCCACTCACCGTGACTCTAACAAGTTCTCAAGAACTCCATGTCCATTGCCTCACACTGTCTCCCTCTGTAGCCACTCACTGTGACTCTAACAAGTCCTCAAGAACTCCATGCCCATTGCCTCGCCTGTCTCCGTCCGTTACCACCCACCGTGACTCTAACAAGTCCTCAATTTACAATCCCAGAAGATCAGCTAACAGCTCCTAGAGCATGCTGGCATCTTGGGGATTACACCTTTCAGAATCGCCCCATAACTCCAAGTCCATTGCCTCATACTGTCTCCCTCTGTTGCCACTCACCATGACTCAAACAAGTCCTCAAGAACTCCATGTCCATCGTCAGTGGCTCCCCATAGGGTCGTTATGGAAGTACCGTCTGCCAAGGGGGTCCAATGACATCATCCCACTCCAAAAGGGACAGCCGGATGGCTTTCATGGGGTAGTCCAAAGTCTTCTGGATGGTGGATTTGGTAACCAGCCACACATCGTTCTTCAGAAATCGTCCACTAGTGCGCACTTTGTTGGTAAAGGCATCCACCCATTGCTTCAAGTAGGAGACTTGTTGGGTGGAGTTTCCATCGGAGGTGGGCCAGAAGCCAAGCCACCGTTCTGCCTCCGAAGGCTCTTTGCGGGACATTGTCTTGCGTCCACCACATCTAAGAAGCGCATAATGGGGTCTCGCAAAAACAGCGAGGTCTGGAAGGTACCGAACGACATGCGTCCCTAGGCGATTGGTGACGTCATTGCTCCCGGATTTGGATGGTGTTTGTTGTGGAACATGTACTGGGTTCTCCATTGGGTGTGGCAGTATGCACCGTTTTGGAACCCTGCATGCATCCTAAATTCCCAACCCCATAGGTACCGACCAATTTTGTGGTCCCGTTTGTCCCCTATGCCATACCAATGAACATGGAAACTACATACAGAATCCGGTACAGAGCGGTTGGGGGTTAGCTTTTGGTACCACACTCACATTTGTAAGGTCGTGTAGACTTTGCCTAAGGTATTACAGTTCCTTTATACGGCTAGCGATCGGCAATATAGCTACTTAGCTAGCTACTACTACTAGTTGTATCATGGTTATTGGTATTGGACTACTGTAAAGCTTGGTTTGAAAGCAAGAGGGCACTAAGTGCTCACACCAACCAATCTCGGAGTTGCATTGCAGCAGGCAGAATGCACTTGGCATTGGCAAAGCAACAAGAAGTACTAGTACTAGGAGAAAAAGGGACATGACTACTGCAGGGCTTGGTGCCACTGACACTGGAAGACCCGCTAAAGCACCACGGCAAATTAGAAGATCTGCAGGAGAGGAGAGAGGCACATCGAGTCAAATGCCAGCCATTCCACAAGATATGGTGGAGGAAGATCAAATTGCTTGGGCATGCAAGATGGTGGTGGTATTGGTTCCGAAAGCGAGGAAGACAATAGAAAACCAGCAGCTGACCCGCGGTTTGGTAACCGAGATGACGGCAATGAGAAGCAAAAGAGGAGGCAGATGAGGAAGCCATAGAGGAAACTGATGAGGAAGGAAGTGACGACGATTCGCAAGAAGAACAGATGATGATGATAGTTATGAAGATGATGATGAGACAGCAGTGGTGGATCAACAGCTACCCTGGTACAAATTCCCAAGGAATGGAACCATGACAATGAACCTCCAGACGATAGAGAACATCAACCAATTCCGGCAATATTGTGCAGATTCAAAGAAGACATTCCTCCCCTTGGATAAGAACAGGCTCGGGGTGTCAAATGATGGATATCCTTCGAAAGAACAAGGCCCTTTGACTGCGTATGATGATGTGTTGACATGGCACTTGGATGAAACTGGGCCCGATTGGGTGACGAGAAGCTTGGTGAGGTTCCGGAGTACTTGAGCCGGAAAAAGTTGATGAGCTTCCTCATGAAAGATACAACAGGGTGGCAAATTCCCTTTCACAAAAGACCTTGTGCTTCCACATTCAGGTGCTAACACAAGGTGGTGTGCCACGAGCTCGCCATTGTGGTGGCAATTGATTGCCGACCACGCCTCAAGGACGACGATTTCTGCTTTTTCGATAACAATCCACTAGCTCCACCACCTAAACGAGTACCAAAATCAATCAGTTGAACACTGGTGAGCGTACCGCAATTGTTACAAGCATACGTTACCAATCCCGAAAGCAAATGGGAATCGCATCCAATGGTATATTGAGGGGCAGTGACTGGCCAGTTCCAAACCTTTCGATAACTGCGCTGAAGATGTCTCTCTCTTGTTTCTCCTGGAATATCGAAGGAAGGATCAGGCATGGGCAACTCTTGGATATGTTGTCAACTACTCGGCAGGCAAATCACAAGGAAAGAAAGATATTTGCCGACTCAAACCATGATCAAGCAGTTCTGGATTTCCTGAATTTCGAAGGTTTACTTCCCAATGAGGGGGGTAGACAAACAAAAGTCGTGAAGGCACAGGAATTCCATCACCAACTTGATACACATCTTGCACTCTTACGTAACCATCCAAACAACTGGGATGATATGGATCTCCATTACAGAGGAAAGCTCTACCGAAACCTCAAGCTTGTGTATGCATTTGTACGTGTCTTTACGGTGAGATCGGTAGCTCGATGAGACCGTGAGGTGCTTCTGGTGTGAAATGCTATATCGTAAGTGGCAGTGGATAGCCGGTTGGCAATGTTAAGATGATTTGTCGATACTGCAACGTTCCAACTCTTGACTGCAACACACGTTGATACTTACACAGCAAAGACACTGACAATCATCCAAGAACTCATCGACGCCAAGGATAAGAAAGGATTGCAAGCAATTTCCCAGCATCTGATTGACAATGCATGGAATAAGGTCAGATTCGACCAAGTACGATACTGGAATCCATGGTGCTTGCCCCTCTGAGATGCTCCACGCCATGTTGTTGGGTATCTTTTTGTATACGAGAGAGAGCTCTCTTTGCCCAGATTGGCCCAACTCATCAGGAGCCAAGGAGATTGATGCATTGGCATCAAAATATGGGCAACTCTTCAAATTCTCTGAACGGAGCATCCCAGAATGCAAGTTCACCCATGGAATCAATAAGGCAGAAGAAGAAGCTGATGGCTACGAGTACCGTGGCGTTTTGCTACTCATCGCTGCTGTATTGAGATCCACCAAGGTATCGAAATACTAAGGAAAAGCCACTTTTCTGACCTTACATTTCGAGACACCACAGCCTCCGAAAGGACTGGTTGAGGCTGGTGGAGATGCTCTTGGAATGGGAGGCATCCTGAATGAACCAGAGATGGATGTAAAAACAGTCAAGCGCTTGAAGAAGAAACATCGCTTCATCATGTACCTATTGAAGAAAGTGTTGAGGAAGAAACAGGAATGGGTTTGAAATTATGAAGTTTCACGCGATAATGCCATGGCAAATGATATCTTTGTATGGCGTACCTAAGGAACACGACACTGATCTAATGAAAGTGGCCACAAAGTGACCAAAGTGGCAGCACGGCTCACCCAAAAGAACATGGCAACCTTCGAATTGCAGAAGCACCCGGTTGCTTGAATTTATGGTCATTCAGTGGGCAATGGCTGAGTGGATGGTCTTCGATTGTGGGACGAGCGCAGACAAGCTGCGCTGCCAGAGCAGCTAGACAGACTAGTAGAGGATTAGTGAGTGGAGAGACTCGGCCATTTACTGAGCGACCGTCTCCAGTCCCCGGGGTGCCATTCGGGACTGGGGAGTCCCGGATGGATCCCACACACAAAAGGGAGTCCCGGGAATGTGATGTTCCACGGACAGCCTTGAGTCGTGCACCAGGGAGGGAGAGGTGGTTAATCTAATCTAGGTTCTTACCTTCAGCGTCGGCTGAATGAAGATTGTGAGCTGAGAGAGAGAACAACCTTCTTGCGATCGGCAGTTCAATGCTGGTCTTGGCTAGGTCGCTGGCTTTAGTGATTCATGGTGCGCTGTCGATCTTGCCAAATGTGGTTTGGACGGGCGTCGTTGCCTTAAGGGTAATCTTGTTCAGAGGCATTGAGGCTGATGCGGTGCATCATCATGTGGGGTATCCATTTCCGGAACGCAGGTGATGACTGCGAGATGTAGAGATGTACTTGAGTTGTAGGTGAGGAGTGCGGGAATTAATTTTGCAATTGTGAGATGGTCCTCTCGGCAACATGATTAGGGTCATAGTTGCAGAACCCATCAGGGTTCAAGTTTCCACGCTGCGGGGCGTGGAAACTCGGACGGGGGTTCCCAGGCGTGTTGCTGCTCAACACCGAGCGCAGACAGCTGGCTCGCCCAGAGCACTAGACACGACTAGTAGAGGATTAGGTGAGTGGAGAGACTGCCATTTACTGAGCCGACCTCTCCAGCCCCGGGGTCCATTGGGACTGGGGAGTCCCGATGGATCCCACACGCAAAAGGGAGTCCCGGGAATGTGATGTCCACGGGACAGCCTTGAGTCGTGCAACCCAAAAGCCAAAGCAGAACAGGGGGGAGCGAGCGGGGTGGGAGAAGTTACCCCTGTCCAGGTGGAGGCGAGGACAGGGGGCCGGGACTAGGTAGGTTAGTCCTCGTCGATGAGATCCAGTCAGGGTAGATGCACAAAGAGCTGGCTGGAGTGGAGAAGCTCTGCTTGGAGCCTCACTCCTCTGACAGTGGGAATGGGCCAGCCCAAAGCTGGCTGCCGCTGATTCAATCTCCACAGCAATGATTGAACAACTCACTCTTTGCCTTGGACAATCCACACAGGAAGGCTTCACTGTGGGGAAACTAGTGCTACGAGGCTGTATCTGGTCAACTCCTTTCATTACTTCTTTTCTTTAAACTAGCAAAATCAACTGAACACAAAATCCTCGACAGCACTCAGCCATGCAGCTTTGGCTTCTTGCATCTCATTTGGCTGGTGCTGGCAAGCTAACTTTCTATATTGGTCTTGGCTAAGAACTGCATCATCCTTGGGTATATGAGTTCCTCAGCTATTTCTGTATTGCCAGATGGCTGCATGCTGACCTACTGTTGGAGTATACAGATGTCACAGCGATTCTTCCACCTGCTAAACCAGCACAGCTGCTCGCACCCAAATGGTTCATGGATATCTCATCTCTCCCCACCATGTGATGTGTCCATGGTGGTGTCTAGGAGATCAGCTGTGTTCTCCTTGCCAGAACAGAACTGCTTCAGAATGGGCCATATCTGGGAGTAACCCCAGTGTTTCGTCAGGATGTCTGCGGGTTGATTGCTCCCGGTAGATGATGAAACGAGATGGTCCCTGCGGCAATGGCTTCTCTGACGAAGTGTAGGAGAGGGCGTGATGTCTCTCCTTGAGGGGCGAATGGGGCTGGGTGGAACTGTCACCACAGACCCATTGTCCCAAACATGTATGTTGCCCCTTTACCTCCACACCAAGATACCTGAGTGTAACTCTGGCTGCAATTGGCCTGTTGGGTGGCAACCTAGCAGCAACAACTCAGAGCCGTATGTGGCTGCTTCCACATGTAGCTTGCTTCTTGCAGTACCATTCGAATGGGTCTGGTTCACATAGTGCAGTACACCAGTGACTGTTGATCTGGAACTAGGACCCTTAAGTCTTTAGGTCCTGTCCCAGATCCCAGTCACTATTAATGCAAGCAAGCCCACTAGTAGCCCACCCTGCTTGCAATCCCAGAAGCAGGGTAGCCAAAACCGTTAGCAGCTGTTAGAGTTGGCACTCCCCAGCTGGGCCTGTGTGCTCCAGTTTGGGACAAGTATCTAGCTCATAATTGTTAATAACTATCTTTTACTAACAATTCTTCACTAGGCTTCCTGCCTGGATCAACAGTTATTAACAATCTAACTGAATCGACACCTCTCCACACCGGAAGAGCAACAGCAAAAGCACATCGCTACACCGCTGCAGTCAACCAACCAACACACCACCATGTCCCCCACTACACCATCCGACCACTTCACCAAGGAGACATTGACGTCCATCCCACCTGATGAAAAGCCTACTTACGCCACCCTCAAAATTATTCATCAAGAGATGAACGCCAATGCCATGGCTATTCCATCCACCAATGGAGGAGGACATTACGGCCACCTAGCCCTAGTCATTCCAGCCGCTGCATTCACAGCTCTCCCCAATGCCATTGCATGGGTTGCTCCAATCCATCCAGGAGAATCACCCATTCATGGAGTAGCACCAACTGCAGCACAGATATCTGAAAACAACAGAGTTTATGAAGCCAACGAAAAGAAATTTCTCACCTACAAAGCCACCGAAACTGCACTCAAGAAGCAGCTCCTCGAAGCCATTCCTGAAACCTTCATCAAATCATTGAAGCACGAAATGTATGGATATGCCCAAATCACCACACTAGAACTCCTCACACACTTGGACACTACATATGGCAACGTCAATGCCGATGATTTGGAGGACAACATGAAAAGAATGCATGCACAATGGAGCCCAACCCAATCCATCGAAGATCTCTACAACCAATTGAAGGATGCACAGAAATTCGCAGCCGACCACGATACCATCTCTGACAAAATGGCAGTACGAGCTGCTATTAAAAACCTCACCAACAGTGGCGTTTTCACCGATGCCATCAAGGACTGGAGGAAGAAACCAGACAATGATCAGACCATGGCCGCGCTTCAAACCCACTTCACGGAAGCCGACAAAGAACGACGCCGCATCCTCACAAGCAAGGAAGTCGGATATGCGAACAAAGCAGCCGCAAAACAGCCAGCAAATGACAAGGCCAATATCATCATGAACGGCAGTGGTACAGTAATGTATTACTGCTGGACACATGGCCTCGGACCCAACAGCAATCACACCAGCAGGGATTGCACCAAGAAAGCTCCTGGACACCGCAGTGAAGCAACCGGAGACGACATGTTAGGAGGATGCTGCATTATCCGACGCAAAGCAGGAGAACGAGCTGTGTATCGTCGTCCCCAGCGCCAGGAACGTGAAAACGACGAAAACACGCCTCCAGCCAATCGCACCTGAGCAAGACGGGAGCCACAATCAATGGTACAACAACAACAACCAGCCCAATCTAGTAGCACAGCAGTTAAAAAACATAATATAGATTCGGACCTGTTAACAGAAAACATACCACCGAATGGTCCCCCACAGCACAAATAGACGCAACGGCATCAGCAAACAGCGCCTCAACACCTCTCATTGCAGATACAGGCAGCACCGGACACTTCTTATCCACGGACTTCATAGCCATAGGCAATGAAGACATTACAGATATCCAACCCACAAACAGCCCCATACGGGTAACACTCCCAGACAACACCGTCATTCTTTCTTCCCATACATGCCATCTCGACATTCCCAATTTACCCAAGCAAGCAACCCAAGCACATCTATTCCCCACTCTGGGCAACACATCCCTTTTATCCATCGGCAAGCTCTGTGACGCAGGATGCGAGGCACTCTTCCGCGCAAACGAATGCATCATTTCCTTCATGGGAGATACCATCCTTACAGGTACACGCAACCCAGAAACAAACCACCTTTGGGAAATCGAACTCGATCAAACTACAAAAACACCACACCAAGCCAATCTAATGGCAACCACGCCTACAGCCACACCAGCTGACCTAGTCGCATTTACACATGCAGCCCTCTTCTCGCCCGTACCATCAACGCTACAAAAGGCTCTCAACAAAGGGTACATCAACAACTTCCCAGGACTGACACGTGAAACATTCGCTAAGTACACACCACACTCCATCGCCACGGCCAAAGGACACATGAACCAGCAAAGGCAAGGAATCCAATCCACAAAAACGGAACAGGAACCCCTACCACTACTGCCCGAACCAACCACCGATGCATTCCCCGATCAGGAAGAACAACGCGACAACCCACAACAACAGGCATGTTTCGCCGCTATTATGCAACCATCCGGCAAATCCTTCTCGGATCAGACCGGCCGCTTTTTTATACCTTCCAGCACCGGCAACAACTACTTATTCATCTTATACCACTATGACAGCAACTCCATTCACGCAGAACCTATGCAAACGAAGACAGCACAAGCACACGTCAGAGCATGGACCACCATCCACAACAAGCTAGTCCGAGCCGGACTTCGCCCGAAACTCCACATGCTGGACAACGAGTGCTCGCAACTACTGAAAGAACACATGTACGCGGAAGGAATCAAGCTCCAAACAACACCCGCGGGTATTCATCGAAGGAACGCGGCTGAAAGAGCCATTCAAACCTACAAGAACCATTTGATTGCAGGATTATGCACTACCGACAGCAACTTCCCCCTCCATCTGTGGGACAGACTCATCCCACAGTGCACAATCACGCTCAATCTGCTCAGAGGATCCAGAATCAATCCAGCCTTATCCGCTCATGCCCAAGTATTTGGCAACTATGACTTCACAGCCACACCCATTGCACCGCCTGGCATCCATGTGGTGGTACACGAAAAACCAAAAGAAAGAGGCACATGGTCCCCAAAAGGCAAAGATGGCTGGTATATAGGTCCCGAACTAGAGGCATACCGATGCTTTCGAACGTGGATATGGGATACCCAAAGAGAACGAAAAGCAGACACATTATCATGGTTCCCAGAGCGATTGCAGATGCCACTCCCAACACCCATCCAAATGGCAATAGGAGGCCTCCGCGACATAGCCACGGCACTCCAGCAACCACACACCGTTCCCGCGGCACAAACACTCACCGACAGTGAAGCAGCAACGCTACTCGATTTAGCCCACATCTTCGACAACCGGTTATGCGAACCACAAACGACAGATACAATCAACAGCCACATCGACAAAACCCTTGGAGACATCACAGAACCAAATGCCAGCTCCCGTGGCCCACTTCTGAGGGTGCCCGAAGACGGACCAACGTTCGCGTCAACCACCACCAGCAAAGGAAAGCGACGCAACAAACCAACGCCAACACCACACATTGAACATCGAGCCAATCAAGCTATCAACCCCGACACCGGCATCTTATCCGACTACAAAGTACTCAAACAATCCACCGATGGCCATCATTGGATCAATGCATGCAGCAACGAAATGGGCCGCTTAGCACAAGGACGCGCATCCACAGGCCTACAAGGAACCGACACCATCAAGTTCATCCCACACACACAGGTACCAGCTGGACGCAAAGCAACATACCTCCGAGTGGTATGCGATGACCGCCCACAAAAGAAGGAAATCCGACGTGTTAGGTTTATAGTTGGAGGAGACCGCATTGAATACCCATTTGATGTTAGCACCAAAACAGCCTCCCTCAACACAGTCAAGATGAACCTCAACAGTGTGGTATCAACACCGGATGCCAAGTTCATGTCCATCGACATTAAAGACTTCTACTTATGCACTCCAATGGAACGACCTGAATACATGAGAATACCGGTGGACATCATTCCCGATGAAATAATGGAGCAATACAACCTCCATGGGCTTGTCCACAACGGATACGTCATGGTGGAGATTAACCACGGCATGTACGGGCTTCCACAAGCAGGACGCATAGCCAATGACGCACTAGTGGAACACCTCGACCAACATGGCTACACACAGTCGCGCCACATCCACGGACTATTCAAACATAGCCACCGACCAGTCACTTTCACGCTAGTCGTTGACGACTTTGGGGTCAAATATGTCGGCAAAGACAATGCGCAACATCTCATCGACACACTAGCAGCAGCATACAAGATCACCACCGACTGGGACGGCGCTCTCTACTGTGGCATAACCTTGGATTGGGACTACAATGCACGCACTGTGGACCTGTCAATGCCAGGGTATGTCCAACGAGCCCTCCAAAGGTTCAACCATGTAAAGCCAGCTCACCCCCAACATGCACCACACAAATGGAACATCCCACAGTATGGGCAGCCAATCCAATACACAGAGCCCCTCGATAACACCACTCCACTCTCGTCCAAAGCAATCAAGCATGTCCAAGAGGTTGTGGGCGTCCTACTGTACTACGCGCGAGCTGTAGACAGCACAATGCTCGTAGCCCTAGGGGATATTGCAGCAGAACAAACGCAGGGTACAGAAAAAACCATGCAAGCAACAGTCATGCTATTAAACTACGCAGCAACCCATCCAGATGCAATACTCCGCTACCACAAGAGCGACATGGTCCTCCACCTCCATTCCGATGCCTCGTACCTGTCAGCCCCAAAGGCACGCTCCAGAGCCGGCGGATACTTCTTCCTGAGCAATGGGCAAACCCAAGATGCACCAAACAATGGAGCCGTCCATGTGGTAGCCAAAATAATGAAAAATGTACTCGGATCTGCAGCAGAAGCAGAGGTCGGAGCAGCATTCAACAACGCCCAGGAAGCATGTCCCCTCCGACAAACGCTCATTGAAATGGGCCATCCGCAACCAGCCACACCCATCCAAACCGACAACAAATGTGCAGAAGGAATCCTCGCCGGAACAGTCAAACAGAAGAAATCTAAGGCCATCGACATGCGATTTTACTGGCTCAAAGACCGAATCGAACAAGGACAATTCTCAATCTACTGGCGCCCAGGAATCAACAATCGAGCCGATTACTTCACCAAGCATCACTCAGCCTCCCATCACAGAGCCGAACGCGACAACTATCTGCACAACAACAACAACAACAACAAGCCAGTCACAACGTAGCTCGTCAAGGCAATGCGCACTTAATAGTGTGAGGGTGTGTTGATCTGGAACTAGGACCCTTAAGTCTTTAGGTCCTGTCCCAGATCCCAGTCACTATTAATGCAAGCAAGCCCACTAGTAGCCCACCCTGCTTGCAATCCCAGAAGCAGGGTAGCCAA
>CAICTM010002311.1:0-15982 GCA_903772945.1 Seminavis robusta
CCTCCGCAACCGCAGGATCAGTTAACCTCACCCCTAGGCAACTGACTCACCGAATCGCGACAGTCCGATCGCTATTCGAATCGATCGAATACGAGATCCAAGACTCGCTACTCCGTGAATCGATCAATCTTCCCGCAACCGTACCTCTTCCTCTGTACCGAAGCCAACGTATCATAAGAAGGACTTCCGAGATACCTGCATGACCACCCAGAAAGAATTAAACCTGTATTCTTACTTTCTCACCGGCCACGTGGTTTTATCCCGACGTCTTGTTGGACCTGATCCTACTGATCCACCAGTCCTATCCTATACAGACTGATTGACTTTGACACCTGCTGTTACACCCTTGATATCTAACTCCTCCCAAGAGGAACAACAAACAACAAGAGTTCCTGTAAGGACTTGAGTTAAAGAGACACCGGCTGCCCCTGCAGCAGTCGTCCTCCTCAAACTTTATAACCAGGCTTGGCTGCACTCTCATCGTTCAACAGCCCCTCCCGGGATATCCAGCTCCTCTCCAAAGGATCCTACCCCCACAAGAACAACCACAAAAAGTGCCCCTCTAGCGTGTTTTGGCTAGATTGTGCAACACTTCATTGACACAGCCACCTCTCTGCTACTGCACCGACTCTCCTACTGAGTGTGGTGCTCTAAAGATTGACCCCAGACAGAACTGCAGCGTGGTGTGGCATAGACTATTAATCCATAATGACTCTATCTCTCTCTAATTGATTGTTGAGTGACTCTCCAGTGACTTTCCACAGTTCCACCTGAATCGAGTACCCTCTACACATCTTGCTTGACTCTCTGTTGCATTGTTATCCCTACAACAGATTGAGTACCAGCCCTGAGACAACACAGTGTCACCCAGTACACACAGCCCCATCAACCAACAACACCCCTTTACCCCACACTGCCTCTACTGCCTAATAGCGTGACTTCTCCATTTTTCCCTGAAAGAATCCCTAACAGCCTTTGGCTCTGATACCATCTCTCCTGCAGGTAGTGGTATACCTGCACAAGACTTGGCCACAGCCTTTATCCAGTGGCAACAACAACCCAACAACTTGATAAAACCTTGATACCAGTGCTCAGTGCATTGCCCCTTGAATCACCCTTCTACATCAATCTCTCGCCACCTCACAGCAACCTCCATTGCTTGCGTTGAAGCAACGACACTACAGTCAAAACTCCAGGATACACACACCTCCCACCAACCCACCTACCACCACCCATGACTTCCCCATGTCTACCCACTACTTCACTCAAACCAAGGTCCTCCAGACATTCCCCCACTCCCACACTTCACCCAACCAACCACATCCACCATCCTCCGCAGACTACACAACACCACTCCCCAGATGATCAGCAAACAGCTCCTAGAGCATGCAGCCATCTTGAGGATCCACCCTTCCGAATCACACCCTACCCTATCAGGGAGGATGCCTTTGTTCTCACCCTTGAACACAGGCACGCCTCTATCCTACAACACACATACACCATGCCACATCCCAACTCCACCAACACACTCCAACACCAACAGATCTCCCTCCTGCCCCTGGCACCAGCCCACCTCCAGTGCCCCTTATCCTCCTTCTATGACTCAACAACCCCTCGAACAGCCCACAACACTCCAGCAGCCACTGTGCCTCCCTCCTGGGAACCACACACTGCCAGGTGTGTCATTTGACCCCATCTTCTGCCTGCTTGTTGGCCTCTATCTAACATTTTTTGTGCATTGGATGGGTTACACCCTGCTCTGTCCAGCCTGAGAGTACCACCTCCTACGGGTCTCTCTGGCATCTTGCCTTGCATGCCAAGGCCCTTGCCACAGCTTGGGACCTGATCACCCAAGACACACTTACTGGCGAGCACTCTTTGGTCTGGCCAATCTAACTGGTCCTCACGTCCCTATGGTGATAATGGTTTCAATACCGACAAAATCCTGTGTAAGCCCTGTAACCCAGGTTTGCGCTGCAGGTTCCCTATCAATGTGCTCACCCCCTACCCAGGGCATCTGTCTACTTGGTGCTGGCTCCACGTTGGGCCAGTGGATGAGGTCATGTTGATTGGGCAAATAAGTAGATGACGACTCAGCTAGGTGGGGGCTTCCCCACCAATTGCCCGCGTCATTAAAGCCACTCCGTGGCCATAGTTTGTTAAACTAACGAGTATTTTACACCCCACCCTCCAGTTCCAGCTCAAGTGCTCGGATCTTGGCTGACATTGCGAGTCGTTGGGCTTCGATACTGGCAGCAACGGTGGGAACCGAGCTGGTGTTGGTGCTGGGCACGCGTGCAGTGGGAGGCTGTAGGCGCGCATCGTGGAAACCCGGCTCGCGTGCACTGGGGAACTGTAGGCGCGGGCCGTGGAAATTCTGCAACGGGGGTTGCACTGGTGCTGGGGGTGGTGGCTCGAGTGGCAATGGCTCGAGAGCTGGTACCTTGGTAGCTGCTGACGGTGGACTGCTAGACAAGAGAGCTTGTGTCAGGGCCTGGACATCTGCTGAGCTACCCCCCATGAGACTGGCCAATCTGTTGGTTAGTGTGTTGGGAGTGTAGTCAGTGGGAGTTGTCAGTGGAGCTGGAGAGCTAGACTGGACTGTGTGGGGGCCTTCGAGAAGGGACCCTTGTATGGGCTGCCGTTGGAGCTGCTGGACACCCTGAATTGGGGTGCTGGTGTTGGCCAAGCTAGGGGCTGATGGGAGTGTAGCTGGCTGTTCAGCTTGCACAGAAGTGTGGAGCTCGAATGGGTTGAGCCTCTGCTGGAGTGGTAGAGCTTGGTGACTTCGGTGGAAGTCAGTGGCTTGGCTGGTGCCGAATGGCCATTGTGTGGCGGCAACATTGCTGTTGTTGCCATGGGAGATGAAGTCGTTGAGACTTGGAGGTGGCAGAGGCCTCATGAAGAGGTCTGCTAGCTGTTGTGGGTTGGTGTCGCGTGGGAACTGCCACGACCAAGCTGTGGTAGCGGCCGGCGACTGGAGACGGCCGTCGGCAACAGGAGCGCCATGGTCGTGCGCTAAATTTTGCTGTTGTTGTGGTTGTTGTTCGAAAACGTCGAACGGCTGCTGCTGTTGTAACGGCTGCTGCTGTTGTCGAATGGCAACAGGAGCCGTAGGCGTAGTGGTAGTCGTCGTGGCTGCATCGGTAGCAGTGGCCGTCGGCGACTGGAGACGGCCGTCGGCAACGGGAGCGCCATGGTCGTGCGCTAAATTTTGCTGTTGTTGTTGTTGTTCGAAAACGTCGAACGGCTGCTGCTGCTGATGGGCTAGCGGCAGTAGCGGTAGCGGGTGTGCAGCCGCTGGTGGACTAGTGGTTGGTGCGGTAGCAGCTGGAGGACCGTGGTGACGGCCGTCGTTGGCAACAGGAGCGCCATGGTCGGCGCTGTTGTTGTTGGTGTTGTGCGCGAAGCCCGAAAAATCGTCGAACGGATTGATGACGATGGGTGGTGGGCTGTGGCCTGCTATCGCGGTGGTTGCATCAGCCTCGTGGAGCAGTAGTAGATCTCCGGTGGCTGTGGAAGCGCTGTCCGGAGTCGGGATCTTCATTGTCGAAAGATTCGGCGATCCAGCGTGGAGCTGCTGCTAATCGATTGATCTCCGGTTGTAGCCAACCGGAGGAAGCGCCGCTTGTTGCTGCTGTTGTAGCCGTTGCTCCTGTCGATGCTAGTGGTATTACAAGAGAGGAAGGATTGGTAATAGTAATCGTATTTGGGCTCAATGACCTAATAAGCGAAGAGCGCCATTGTGTTGGTTTAAAAGAGTGAGTCTATATTGAATGGCGGTGAGCCACCTTTAGCTATAAGCCTGCAGGCTGTCCATGTATCGATCCGAACGCTAACAGCTAGCCTCATTTTTGGCACTTCGAAACTTTCGAGTGAGAGCAGTCAATATTCGAGTGAACAGATCCATGCTAGCCTCATTTTTGGCAGACTGACTGACGAAAATGTCGAGTGCATGGGAATCAATATTTCGTGCATGGGAATCAATATTTCGTTTGAATACAGCAGCCCCTGTTTCATCAGGAGCTACGGACTTTTTGGCTCTCTGGACGGATCTGGCAGCTCAAATCCCGGAGCTCCTACCAGATACAAAATCCACCAGATTGCATGATCCTGGTGAAAGCAAAACAATGAAACACTCGAACCCAGTACCTTATCAAGCATTTATCCAGCTAAGCTATATCTTTGCTTTTAAGTTTTAAATATATATTGGAATATATTAATCATGCGATAAGTTACCCATTTGTGACTAGAATCATGAGCCCAAAAATCAGTTAGTTCAAGCTGAAATTAAAGGAAACTTAGGGCATTCTCTAGTTGTACTCGTCCTAAAAACTCGTCCTAAGCTACTCGTCCTAAGTTTAGGACGAGTTTGTAGGACGAACTGGCAATCTCTAAAAAAGTCGTTCTAAAACCAGACTTAAAATAGGACGAGTTTTAGGACGGACGAGTTTCAATCTCTAAAAAGCTGGTTTTAAATCTCGTCCTACCTGCACCTCTCCTCTATTGGCCTATTAAAGTGGTCCTGATAGTGTGGCTAGGAGCTTCCCACGGTACCGGTACCTGTTGAAGTTTGTTATCTTGGTACCAATAGAGGTGCAAGAGTATCTTGGTACGGTACATGTTATTGGTGCGACTCGGAGTTACCAAAGAGGTGCGAGTTGAATCGTGTTAACTCAGTCGTAATGTCAAAAAGGAGACTCAAGGATTTAAGGGAATAGTTAGGACGATTCTTTAGAACGAGTTTTATTTTTCGTCGCAATTTCGAAAAATAGGACGTGAATTTATTTTTCGTCCTAAAAATTCGTTCTAAAAATAGGACAAATTTGAGTTAGAGATTGCTTTTGTCCTAAAATTCGTTCTAAATCGTTATTTTAGAACGAAAATTAGGACGAACGAAAAGTTAGAGAATGCCCTTATTACGTTAAGCCATGGCAAACTCGCCGATAACTGTATTCTATGGCTATAGCAAATATAATTCGGAAGGGCACTATCGTGAATGAATTTATGAACGCTCATCACTAATGCGCCTAGTGAGCTGAATATCCTTTTGCAAACATAGTGACTCGTGTGGCATAAATAGAACAAATGTATGCATAGCAGTGCTTTGAGCAGCTTCGAATAGGCAGTAGTGCACTACGCTAAAAGCTAGTGTAAAGATCTTTCGAGTGTTTTGTGTTTGAGAGAATGAAAGTTATGAGAGAGATTAGAAAGCTATGAAAACTAATCAACAAGAGAGATCACCATCAAAGGATCCTAGATCTGGTCTCCCGCGGGAGACTATAAAGTGTGATAGAGTAGGTTGCGGTAGTAATCCTACGTATCTCCACGGTCCTAAAACGGAACGCGTGGAAGATTCGTCTAGCATGGATCTAGTAGCGTGGAAGTACTCCACGCTGGCTAAATATCTAGAGCGATGTTTCATCATCAACCTAGTATGACTAGAGCGGTCATTGAGAACCCTGTCTCAATAACTATTCACGAGAGACTCAGTCATGAGTCGAACTCAAACCCTATCTAGGATCGAGTCGCGAATAAGGCTAAGAGCCGTGTATTGCATTCGCCCCCTGACAAGGGTCACAGAAGGCACGACATCAGTCGGACAAGGAGAACATATGAATTAAAGTGCGGGGCACTCTCCGGAGATTGGATGTAGACATGTGCGTCGCACGATGGCAATCCTACAAGGGGATCAGGCCTTGTATGGGTGTAAATACCTTATGTTCCAAGTCTGGTAGACTGTGCCGCCATTGGCGGTAGCATGTCGGAGCCGTACAGTGCCATTGTTATTGACTCGGTCTATATTGTAAGGACCTTGTACTTTGGCTGACCGTACTTGCGGTGCTGATACTGTTGAAACCTCACAGTATCGTTGACATTGTATTGATGAGGGACACGCGTCGCGTTTTCCTTATCATTGTTTTTCTGGATGAGTCGTTGGCGACGTTCTTTGATGTGTTTCCAGTTTACTTCGAAACGGACGTTGTGAATCGCGTCACGATTGAACACGTGTGGTAATGAACTTGCGACGAAGTCCATATTCATCCCGGAGAGTCTTCTCGACTTCTGCGCGGAACTCACGTTCTCTATCCATGATAACCTCAGCAGGCCATGGATACTGGGTGAGCCACGTCTGTTCTAGAACGATGGCTACTTCGTCTGCTGCATTGGAGCAGATCTCAGGAATCTCGAACCATTCGGTTACAGGATCAATCATTGTCAAGCAATGAAATGGACAGGAATTCCTTTTCTTGGGATCCCCGACGTTGTATGTACATGTGATCGTCTGATCCATATGTCTCGATAGTAGTTCACTAGTCCAATGAATCTACCAAGTTTCTTCCTGTTCGTAGGAGGAGCGATATTCTGGATCGCATCTATTTTCTTGGTTACGGGTTGGATTCCTTCTCAAGTAATCCAGTAGCCTAGATACTCAAGTTCTCTTCTTTCGAAGAAGGACTTGGTAGCATTGATCTTAAGTCCGGCTTCTCGAAGCCTTTAGGAGAACTTCATCTAACTATTCAACGTGATCCACTAGATCGCCGTTAGGTAGGATGAGTTGATCATCAATGTATGCACGGACATTTTCCAAGTCGTGCATGAGTGTTCCCATCTTCCTTTGGAAGATGTCGGGACTATTGCATAGGCCCATCGGTACTCGCTGGTACTCGTATTTCCTGAATCCGTCTAGATTCAGTAGCATGTCTTGTATCCTTGGGATCGGACAAGGTTTTTGCTCAATCCTTTTGTTTAGTTCCCGGACGTCAGAGATGAATCGTATAGATCCATTCTTTTTGGGAATGATAAATGTTGGTGCCGTCCACTCGGAACGGTTTACCTTCTTAAGTGCTCCTGCGTCGCAGAGACGTTCGACCTCTGTCTTAAGAGTGTTGGTATGGACACGTGGAGTAGGATAAGCCCTAGCGTGATAGGGTTTAGCGTCAGGATGAAGTTCTACTTCGTAGTCGTCCATTTGTCGCTTTCCTAAAGTACCTTCGAATTGGTCGGAGCACTTGGTCAATAAGGCATGAAGCGGTTCCTGCTCTTCCTTATTTACCTGGTTTTGACTCTGGTATATCTGCCTTTTTTAAGTCAGGTCGTTCGTATTTTGCGTCAAGAGTCCTCTTGAGACGATCTGCACTGTCGCTGACAGCTGTAGGATCAGGGATGAAGAAGTTCCTTTCTTCATTGGTATTGCTATCTTTCATAGGGAAAGATGTGCTATTCCACTTCACTGACATGGTAGTGAAATCGAACTTGATTCTTAGATCGGAGAGAATGTCTCGACCTATGATCATGTCATACGCCCCCAAGTTCTTGGTGGCGTGCAAGTTTCATTCGATTATTCTATCATCGTGGAACTCAGGAGTCATAAGTGCACCCTTACACTTCGTGCTGGAGTTTAATTCCTTTACAGGGGTAGTCCATAGTCCATAGTGTTTGGACGCCCCCATGATCCTTCATGCTTAATCTCTTAGCATGAATTTGGGTAATCAAGGTTCCGGATGCTCCTGTATCCAGTAAGCAACGGAGTGTAACGGGTTTTTGTTTCCCTTTTTCTCGTCTGTTAAATCTAACATAGACGATAGTTTTGAGGTCTCTTGTCTTGCGACGTTGACGAGGTGGTTGGCCACGGACGAGGTTAACAATGCTGGATAGATCGTCAGAATCTAGTTGAGCAGCTTCTAGGCAATTATCTAATTTGCCGTAGACTTCATCAGTTGCAAACAATTCTTGTTTACTAGTTAGTGAGATATCTTCATCACTTAGGTATGAGAAATCGGAACATGGTTCCGTTGAATCATCATCCCGGCCTAATCCTCAGACGGAGATCTCTCCATCTGAATGATTGAAGTCGAAGTCGGCAAGAGCCTTGTCGACTGCAGCCATTTTCTTGTCCATCATGTTGAGGGACCCGACAGAGGAGTCATCCTCATTGTCAGAGTCGTCTGACTTGCGTTTGGCAACATGGTTGCATTCGCTTTTCTTCTTGCGATCCGCCTTGACCGCAGCGTTGGAGACTTTCTTCATAAGGACAGAAAGTTCCTTCTTGGTGTAGGACTTGGCATCGTCAGACTTGCGTTTCCAAGTCTTGTTCTTGTTGTACGCTGGCTTGCTATCGTTGTCAGACGAGGACTTGGCTTTGAGTTTCTTCAGAGTCATGCAATCAGCAGTATTGTGAGTGCTGGACTCGTGGTAATCACACCACTTTTCTTCGCTCTTGGAAGAATGGTCGTTGTTGCGAGTAGACTTGTACTTCTTGCTGTTGTTCTTCTTCGAAGGAACTTGCTTGGCATCACTGCCTTTGTCAAAGTCTTCAGCGGATTCCATGCGCTCACAGAATCCAATGAGAGCTGTCATCTCGGCAGTGAAAGGATCGAAGTCGTGTTCGTCCATCTTGCGCATCCAGGAACGAGGAATGCCATGACAGATGATGTCGATGAATTCGTCCTGGTTCAACTGTTGATTGACACCGAAAGGTGGCAAACGTGGAAGCTCATCGGTATTCATCCGAGTGAGGTTGTTGATGTAGGCGCGAGTTGTCATCTCGCTAGGCTTACGCATCTTGCGACGCATGAAGCGTTTCTGTTTTTCGAGAGCCTTGTAAGGACAGGCTGCTTCGATAACCGCGTTGATTCCAAAGGTGATGTCAGCATCGCTTAGAGCGGGTTCCGCTGCACCGTCCCATGCGGCTTGGACACGAGCCTGGAAGGCTACTTCGGTTTCTCCAGAAGTCACATCGCGTGGAGGAATTGCGTTCACAGCAATTTGTCGTAGGGCGTTATGACGCACGGCACGATGGCCTGCACACCCAGCTTCGTAGGCACTCTTCGCAGAGCTGGAAGTCATCTCCTTGAGAAGGCGATGTTTGTCGTCGGGACTAGCAAGATTGATGCATTGAGTCCAACGAAGACCTTCTCCATATTCGTAGCCCGCTTGATGGTCTGGCGTGGAGTGTTGGAACCATTGATGATGGCTACCTTGAAGGTGTATTTGGCACTGTTTGCATCTGCAGGAGCGGTGCGAAGTTTGTAGGTGGTTGCACGAGAATCGTCGATCTCGGCGTCTTCGTCATTGTCGACGAGAGGAAGAATGGGTTTGTCACGCAACTGTTTCTCGAAGTTGGTGAACGCATGCTTTCCTTGAGCAATCTTCATGGTGAAGGAATAGGTTGAGGGTAGCTGAAAGCTATTGTGTTTGTTAACAAAATGCACTACGCTAAAAGCTAGTGTAACGATCTTTCGAGTGTTTTGTGTTTGAGAGAATGAAAGTTATGAGAGAGATTAGAAAGCTATGAAAACTAATCAACGAGAGAGATCACCATCAAAGGATCGTAGATCTGGTCTCCCGCGGGAGACTATAAAGTGTGATAGAGTAGGCTTCTAAGTGTTCCTTTCATCATCTCCGATATGAGTTCAGATCCAGTGGAGAACCAAAGCTGGTCTCGGGGACTGACTTTACACCATCCATCAAGGTGAAATCCACTGATGGGATCGTCACGCTGATCAAACCAGTCGACAACTACAAAGATCACAAGTCACTGGGATGTTTCAAAGGCCCGGCTGGAAATCTCACAGCACAGAAAGCAGCCCTGATCAAGAAATGCACCCATTATACCAGGGTTCTGAATGGGTCCCCACTGAATCGACGCGAAGCCAACATGTTCTATCGAAGCATCTTCCTATCGAGTGTTGGTTACTGCTTGGAGACCACCTTCTTCAAGGATGTCGATCTTGATACCATTGAATCGGCTCCACGCCGAGCTGCACTTCAGAAGATGGGGTATCGATCGAATACTGTGAAAGTGATCTGCTATGGTTCCTGGAAGTTGGGGGGTATAGAAATGTTTCGACTTGCCGACAAGCAGGGAATCGGGGTCATCCAGCAGTTCTTAAAGCACTGGAGGACGAGGTGCACCGACATTGGAGACCTAAGTGAAGTCACATACGCATGGTTGCAATTCCATGCCGGAATTGGCCGGCCCATCCTTGAGGATCTGGAAATCGATTGTCACCTCCCTGTAGGGCTGTTTCAATGCATGCGAAGGTTCCTTCAATCCATTGGAGGCACGATTGAAGTCCACGACGCTCACATTCCGCCGTTGCAGCGCGAGCAAGACTCCTACATTATGGATTGGGTGGGGTGGTATGGGAATTTCTCCGAGGCAGACTTGAAACGAATCAACTATGTGCGTCTGTACTTCCAAGTTGTCACGGTAGCTGACATCACAACGGCATGTGGCACCTACATCCGGGAGGAGTTCTGGCATGGCTTTTCCAGTCCTCTGATGCCTCGCACCACCTACTTCAAGAGATTTCAAGATCGACCCAGGGATCCCAGGACTTGGTGGTTGTGGAGGAAAGCGTTATCCCTCTTCGCTCCGAATCTGACGTTGGATGTACCCCTGGGGAGGTGGCTCGTCTCTGCTGACAAGCTCCGGATGCGCCACAGGTTCTTCTACGAAGTCGATGCCAACGTCGTCTATCAACAAGTTGACAAGGAAGAGTCCGAATTCTGGATGTTCCAACATCCAGTCCCGAACAAGGAACGGACAGTTCATCGCTGGGAGTTCGAAGATGAGACCTACCTGGACGCCAGCATCCTACACAACTCTGTGCCACTGGATCCCTACTTCCCCCGATCCTGCACCTCTGTCCAACCAGACTCTGGAAAGCGGCGAGTCCTAGACCTGACCCTCTTCAACAAGCGTGAGACAGTGGTAGTTGGTAGTGGTTTCACAGCAGGCATTCCTGCTCGTCCACTACCACCCACACCGACAACATTTGAGGATTTCCTTGCCACTTTGGAGCCTTGGGAAACAGCTCTTTATGACGAGCTTGAGTGGATGGTGGATGCCTACTCAGTCCTGCAGATTGTCACAGCCATGCCCTTCTGGGTGGCGAGTGATGGGGCTGCAGACATTGACGCAGGAAAGGCGAGTTTTGCTTGGGTTCTGGCAGACAATCGTGGTCAGATTGTGCTTCGGTCCTCTGGTTCCGTTTTTGGTATGGTTCCGACTTCCTACAGGGCGGAGGCCTATGGCATTCTATCCCCTACTTGCCTTCTTCGACGATTGCTGGAGTTCCACGATCAGACCAGCATGAAGAATTATGTACACTTATGCGACAATGAATCTGTTACAAATAAGTGTGCTGGCTGTCTCGAGTACGAGGGCTGGTACCCCAATGATTCGTTGGACTCCGACTGGGATGTCCTGCAACAGATCGAGGATTCGTTTCGGGCTGCCGTTACTGTGCCAAAGATGGAGCACATCAAATCGCACCAGGACAAACACAAGGCCATCGAAACACTTCCCCTAAAAGCACAACTGAACTGCATAGCTGACAAACTGGCAGGCAGTTACATGAACAGACACATGAAACAGGATCACTCCAAGGTACTCCGATTTCCGGCAAACCTGGCCCAGCTGCACCTTCCCAAAGGCACATGCACATACAAGCTTCCCAGAACACTGCGGCATCTAAGGAACGACCAGCCCTTGTTTGACCACATTGTTAAACTGAATCCGGGTTGGGACGACGACACCCCTGCTCTGGTTGATTGGACAGCCCATGGTCGAGCTGTCAACCGTCACAAGATCCACAAACCGACAATTGTGAAGTTTCTATTTCAATTGTTGCCAGTTGGGAAACGGGTCCACCGAGACGACCCCAAGTATGATCACCACTGCCCCCGTTGCGGTGATGATCACGAGACAGAGACCCATGTTTACAGATGCCCGCATGTTGACGTGGATTTGTGGCGAGGAACCATGCAACGAGCGATCAGCACAAGGTTGCGCAAGGATTCCACTGACCCCTTCCTCCTTGAAATTGTTTTGGATGGACTACAATACCACTTTGAAGATCGATTCCTCCACCCATGGCATTACCCAGACAGGTATAGGGATCTTGTTGACACTCAAAATCTCATTGGTTGGGATAACTTCCTGAGAGGACGTTTGTCCACGCACTGGGCTAAGCATCAAGATGCATATCTGCATCGGGTCGGCTCCCAGGAGACAACCAAAACAGGGCAGCTCTGGGTCACCAACATGGCCTCACTGCTCATCCAGCAGTGGTGGAACCTGTGGGAGGATCGCAATGCTGCCAGGCATGGCAAAGACAGGGAAGACCAGTGGAAAAAGAAGCACGAACAGCTTCAGCGGGAGGTGGAACTCATTTACGAGAAAGCGGATCTGATCCCAGCGGAGCTGGTGGATTTTATCTTCAAGCGACCGCTTGACGAGCAAATGGCAAAGAGCCCAGGCGCCATCAAAGCGTGGCTTGCCAATTGGCTGCCCGTCGTCGACAAGGCACTCAGGGACGAGCATGCACGCACAGTGCAGAACACTGACACAGGGTAACTACGCACAGAGGGGTCTTACCGTAGCAATAGATGGCAATCCAGCCAAGGGTAGCTAGTTAGTCGTACAGCACCCTCCGGAGTTTTGTTAAATTTCTCCGGTGGGGGGCTTACACTAGGCCCATCCTAAGTGGGCGCACTTGTGCGCCTGAGGTATATGAGTTCGTCACGGCACCGTTCAGCGGATCGTCTGACGAGGTGTAGCCTTTAAAATAAAATTTCGTTATTTTTTTTTAAAGTGTGATAGAGTAGGTTGCGGTAGTAATCCTACGTATCTCCACGATCCTAAAACGGAACGCGTGGAAGATTCGTCTAGCATGGATCTAGTAGCGTGGAAGTACTCCACGCTGGCTAAATATCTAGAGCGATGTTTCATCATCAACCTAGTATGACTAGAGCGGTCATTGAGAACCCTGTCTCAATAACTATTCACGAGAGACTCAGTCATGAGTCAAACTCAAACCCTATCTAGGATCGAGTCGCGAATAAGGCTAAGAGCCGTGTATTGCAGTAGTGCACCAGTAGTTTGCGTGACTAGAATACAAAAATTTAGCAACCTCCATGTCAAAAGAATCACCATCATGCCAAAAGATATCTAGCTTGCCAGGAAGATTTGAGGTGGATGATATATATATAGACCTGATAGTTAACCAAAACTATAGTGAGGCGATATACGTTCTTCTTTGGTGCGTTCTTTCGTGCATACACATATGTCTTTCGTCTGTGCTGCCTTGTCCGTTTTTTGTTTCCATGAGGGCCTAATTGTTTCCTTTTCGTGCACTTTGTGAGTGTGACAATTTCTCCCACAGGACCGTTAAATTATGGTTATAATTGTATATAGGTATACATGTATGGATAGTAGTATACCTGGTCTGTGCAAGGATCGAATCATGCGACTGCCCTCCCTGTCATGCCAACTTGGGTCACATACATTCTGCGGCTGGTTCGAACTCATTACTTAGCCAAAACTCTGGCAGATCACTCTGCGCTTTCTGTAGAGTGAAACTACAGAGCAAATTCATTGTTTGGCAGAGTTTTTCGTTTCCAGTGCCACACACCAGTCACCACAGGACTTACTCCCACCACAGCCAACACTTCACCTGGATACCAAACTGTGCCCATGGAGGAGCCATCCAAGCAAGTTCCCACTCTTGGACTCAACCAAGTAAACAGTGATATTATAAGACCCAGGTCCAAACCATCCCTCTTCTCTAACCTAGAAGGCACATCTCCCATGGACAAGGTAACTCAAGGCAGGATTCCAGACAGATTTGGTGATCCTGGAGACCCTGGTGGCTCAGGATACCATAGTGGTGATGACAGCTACAGAGGCTTTCGCCGAAAGGGCAGGCATGGCGGTCCCCCAGGAGGAGGACCCCCTGGAGACCCTTGGGATCCCGATGGTGGTGGTGACCCTCCAGCTGGCCCTGGAGGAGGTGGAGGAGGAGACGGCCCCAGACGCAAGTTGTTCCATGCCAAGCCGGATTCCAATGCGTACCCCACCCTCAAGTCCAACAAGGACTTCGACCAATGGTACAGCATGTTTATCACAACGGCTAGGGCACAGGGATTCCATGCCCTCTTTGACTCCAATTATGTGCCATTGGACCAGGAGTCAGCTTTTGAGCTCCGTAGGATGAACGAATGGTTCTACGCGGTCCTGCAGAAAATCATCAAGACAACCAAGGGCAAGGTGATAGTTAAGGAACATTTTCATGATTGTGACTGCTTTCACATTCTACATGCACTGATCCAGGATGCTCACACCTCTGTGGAAGGTACACTGGAGTCCATGGAGACACTCAACTGGCTCACCAGGGTCAAGTACTCCACAACCAAGGGCTCTGCAGTGGAGTTCATCATCAACTACGATGAGGTTCTCACACGATACAACGACTCCAAGACGAACGAGCAGGATAAACTCAGTGATAGTATCCAAAAACTGTTCCTACAACAGGCATTCATCGACATCAAGGTTCTCAATGACATCAGCGCCAGAGAGTAGGAAAATATGTGCAGCAATGGTGCACACATGTCCTACTCGTATGAGAAATACAAGGAGGTCCTGACCAACGCTGCTACCAGGTTTGATGTCAATCACAAGCTTCTAGTACCCACCGGCAGATCCCGCAGGGCCAACATGGCTGTGATCGACGAGTCTGAAGACGACGCCGGGCAACCTGATGGCATGGATACGATGGATGACCTCACTCATCTCCAAGCCTTTGCGGCCATGAGGGACCCCTCTGTCCGACTCCCAGACCAACATTGGACCCAACTTTCTAGTACAGGCAAGAAGAACTGGCATCAATTTGATGACCACGACAAGAAGGTACTGATGGAATCTAAGCCACCAGCACCCGCCAGTCGCCAAGCCAACGTTGCCAACAGCATGATGGACCCAGATAGTGAAGCTGACCCTGCAGCCGGGGACACACCTGGACCATCCCTGGACGTCAATCAGACAGATATGACACCTTCAGTTGGCAAACCTGTGGCTTCCCCATCCCATTCAGCACCCCAGGCAAAGGCAAATGACAACACTGGGAATGAAAAACTCTGCAGAAACGCCCTTTTTGAGTCCGCAGAAACACTTTTTTTCCTGAAGCAGGCTGGCGTGCACTCTGCAGAAGCCCTCGAACTCTGCAGTTCGGAAGGCCGGCATGGCTTTTTCTGCCGGGAGGTGTTTTTTTCTGCCGGGAGGTGTTTTTTTTCTGCCGGGAGGGTGTTTGTCTCTGGCAGATGACTTTTTTTCTGCCAAAAGCACCTGAAAACTGCACAGAATGGCTCGCAGAGTCGATTCATTGTTTGGCAGAAGGATTTTTCTGGAGCAATTATCGTTTGCAGCTTGACAATTACTTAGAGATGGATACCAGGCAGGCGTGACGAAACTAGCAGCAAATAAATAGCCAGTCTCTTTTTGAAATCTCAAGGCTGCGATGACATATATTGACATTTAATGCCACGGCACACTTTGGACCTAAGCCCTAACGTCTTCCTGCAAAACGAGAACCCCACATTAACTGTCTCATTAACCCAGACTCTAAAACGAGACCCCATTATGATGTCGAGGAATACATTAACCCACACTCTAAATCAAATCGAATTCGAACCTATTCGATTAAATCGACTCAGTCCCACCACACCGGCATATTTCAAAAGCACGAGTCACAGTGATGACGTGGCCCCTGTTGACTTCGAAGAAACATCCTGTCAGGTTCAACTCCCACAAGGAACTGGGAATGAAATAACTGCCCAAGAGAGTCGTGCTTTCATTCACACATCTATAAAACCGTTGCAAAAAGAGAGCAGTTTAGGGGGTTGGGGGATAAAATAGAGGATTCTACGGGAATTTTACTACTATTTGTGGAAAGAATCGTAGGTTGGGTAATATTTAAGGGTCAATAGTGGGGTAAATACCTGGTTTTCTAGGGCTTTTGGGTAGAATGGAGATGGCCCGGGGGGATGGGAAAAACGAGGGGCTTCATGTTCACAAATAAAAGAAGGTTTTTGGAGGGGGGGGGGGCTGTAGTATCAATGACCTGGAAGAGCTCGAACGTGTCTTTCGAATCCAAGGACGGCCACTTTTTTCGAAATGTCGCTTTGCCTCCGGCTT
>CAICTM010002312.1:0-15975 GCA_903772945.1 Seminavis robusta
GGTAGGCCTCAGCGTTGGATTTGTCGTGGTTGATGATCTTGCCGTGGGTGAGATAGTGGTAAGGGGCGTAACTGCAGGCCTTGTAGTGGGAGGCGAGGTGGTGGGCCATGGGGTTTGAGGTGCGGTGAACGGGGCATATGATGGGTCTCGTGTGAGAGTGGGAGGGACCGCTGGCTGCTTCGTGAGACCAGTGGGTTGGGGTGTAGCGGTTGGAGTCAAGGAAGACGACACGTTTAACTGGTTCAACACCAACAGGGCGACCCCAGCAGTCCCCATGGCGAGCAAGGCAAACATGCAAACAAACCCAAAGCACATTTGCCTACGCAAACCACTGACTTTTCGTGATGAGTGCCGATCGTCGTCGTCATCCTCGACAACTCGTGCCTCAATGACAAGTCCCCCCGAGTAGGGATCTTCACAGCTCCGGTTCTAGGGTTGTCGTTGCTGTTGCTCGCGTTGTTTGCTGTGCTATCCCGCGCAGCTGGGAAACACATTGAATGGCGTCAAATCAGGGGCAGGTTCCGGAATTTGGAACATTCCTACTTGGGTGGGAGGTGCACTGCTGCTATTGGCTGTTTGCATTGCGTTGTTGGAGCCGGCCAGCTGTGCCTCCGGTCCAGGGAGATGTATTCGTTGGAGAATAAGCATTCCTTTTCTTCCATCCAGCGTTTCGAATGCTTCTGGTGTCGTTCTAGCTCCCTCCAGTCGATGCGATTTGTCAAGGATTCCCTGTCCTTATTGCCATCATCATCCAAGTCCCCATGATGAAAGTTCAAGTGGTTGGTATGTGTGAGTCTCTTTTTCGCCTGGACGATGGCACGATCACCTGCTGCGGGGGCACATCCATACCTGGACCATTCTCAACGTGGGAATGTGGACGACGTAAGGATTCCGAGTGATTAGGGGAGGCATATCTTCCGGGGCAAAGCAAGGTAGGCTCCTCCATTGGGTTGTCAGCCCTCGCATCAGTTGCCAGCCGAGTTGGAACATGGGCGGATTGGACAGCGTAGCTCTTCGTTTTGGCTGTCGCAGTCGTTCTGCGATGAGAATCTTTCTTAGACGACACGCCTTGACTCCGTAAGAGTTATCAAGACCATCAATCGAGGTCGTGAATGAAGGGTGGCGTGAGGTCTACGTGCTGCTTTGATGACCTTGGGGACGCTTCTGGAATGAAGTGCGTACTCATGAGAACACTCTTTTGTTTGATTGGAGTCTTCAACGCCATCCATAGTTGACAAATGCTTCTGTGGCTTTGCTGCGCCTTCGTGGACCCTCTGCTGGGCGCTAGTCTCATACGGTACCTGAGTTCGTTGTGTGAATAGTGTGCGCCAGTTGCAGCGACGAGGGACTGTGGTCGGCTTTCTGAAGTCTTCAAGCTCCGAAGGCAATGAAACCTACGCTGTTTTGAATTGAAGACATCAACAAAGCGTCATCTTGTTGTTGGATTGATGCCTTGTTTGGTGGACGTCGACGAAATGAGCAAAAATTGGATCTCCGTTCCTTCTGCGTTCTGCGATCTGCAGCAGCATTGGTCCCACCCGCCACCGGTACCGTACGGCGCAGTCAGAAAGCTCCATCCAACAAAATGACGTCACTACCTCCCTCGAGATCTCAAAAAAGATCGGGGTTCGCACCTTTGGGATCTCATTTTTCTTCTCCTTCTTCTGTTGCCACTCTTCCTGGCTGTTGGGTTTGTTATAATATCAGATCTGACAAGCTTAAAATACAGCTGGAATAAGTACGATGGCAGACCCAAGCCTACCAACAACGCATCGAGTTTGGCGTATGAAAAGTGAAGTGAAAGACACGAAAGATGCAAAATCCATTGAAGAGAGTCTGTCACTCGAGGAAGAGCAAGTTCCGACTATCAAGGAAGGCCAAATCTTGGTCCAAGTGGCTTGCTGCACCATCAATCATGAAGACGTATTGCATTTGGAAAATGCGTACGTCAACACGAAAGATATACCAATACCCCGTGGTGTTGGGTTCGAAGGATCGGGCAAAGTTGTGGCCAGTAAAGCTTCGTTCTATCTTGGATTGAAGGTCGGGTCTCGTGTGGCCTTTTATTCTGACCAATCCTGTGCCTTGGCAGAATATCTGGTATGCGATGCTCTAACCGTCACACCCATCCCAGCCGGAGTTTCCTATAGTACAGCAGCGGCTGCCGTCACCAACGCCTTTTCGGTTTTGCTCATGGTCCAAAATCTCAAAAAGGGTGGACACAAAGCAGTGGTCAATACCGTCGGGGCGGGTAGCTTGGGGCGGCTCTTTACCAAACACGCCAAGTCTCTGGGCATTAATGTCATTGCTCTCGTCCGTCGAGATGCCCAAAAGGAACTCTGCCAAGCCGATGGGGCCAAAGTCGTTTTGAACCTATCGGATCCAGATTTTGACCAACAACTCTCACAGGCCATTCAAGAGACCAACTGCCACTTTGCCTACGACGGGTTGGCCGGAGATATGCCCGATCGCTTTTAAAGGCACTACCCCTTCATTCCGTCGTGAGCATATATAGTGAGATTGTGAGCAAAAAGCTCACCATCGACGTCAACCATCTTTATCAGAAGCGCATTGAAGCCTTCAATGCCGGCGATGAAGCCAAAGCTTTGTGGACCGTCCAGATGTTGCCATTGATGAGCAAGCTACAAAAATGGATGGCCACTCCCGAAATGCAGACAACTATCCGAACCCAGTTTGAATTTGACAAGTTGCCAGAGGCCATTAGTAATTCGGCTTCTGAGAAAAAGTCTGATGGCAAGGTTCAAGTGATTGTGACCCCGTCCATGCTGTGAAAAGGTACAGCGTAACTATACATGCGTATTGGAAGATGCAAGGAGAGGCGAATTTTAGAAGTATTACGATAATTTGGAATGGTGAGATACACCCTCTGGTAGAGCAATGAAAAGGAGAAGCAGAACTGTAATGTAGAATCCGCTTGAGACTTCCCAACCCATCATCATTTGCATTGATAGGATGGAACCTGCATGTATTGTCTAGCTAGGATTCCGTAAAGTCAGGACCACGCACCGCTTTCTCCAAATCAAAGCATCTTGCTGAGGACATGATGGGATGCAGATTGGCGTCACTGCTCTGCTGTACTGTACTACCGGTACTAAGAGCTTCTTAGACTGCCAGTTTGCTTGACTTTTCAACTAACCAACTACAACACAGTAGCCCTGGACCTACTTCCGCAACACTAATGGACCCTCAACTTGCCCTACTCCTGGACCAACAAAAGGTCCTCAACGTACCGTAAAAGTACACCGTGCCCCACTCCTGGTCCCACAGCCGAGAAGAAGAACCCTCCCACACACCATTAGTACCGGTCCCACCACTGGGTAGCTAGCTAGCTAATGGAAAGCGAAGTATTGATTGTGGAATGAAATGACGACATGAACACCGGTAATAACTCCTGTCGTGGTTTCACCTCGTGTGTCAGCAGCTGGCATCAAAGATATAAGGGGTACCATATTATTGAGCGCCAGAAAAGACTGGTCCCATTTTCTCACTCTCATTTCTTCCTGAGAGTGACGAAGAGATTTCTTGAACCATGGTGTCTTTTCTGAACCGGGCTCTTGGCCTTGGATCTCTGTTGTTATCGTATCGTGTAGCCTGTTGCTTTGAAGCAGACATCTCGCTCTCGTCAGTGGTCGATGCGACACTGAGTGCCGGCCGAAGGGATGTGGAGGAATCTCACGAGAACAGTTTCCAGTGCATGCTTTCTTCTACCAACTTGGCAAGCGACTCTTTCTTTGGTGGCGACGTGGAGGAATGTCTGAGCTTGGCAGAAGAAAACCAAACTAGCAGTCCGGGAATGTTGATGATTTGGGCAGTAGATGCAGACGAGATGATGGTGTTCCGGGACATGGACAGTTACCAGCAAGAAGTGACGGTAGCCCTTCGAAACCGCGGCTTTTCGGTTGAAACAACAAAGTCCTTTCCAAAGGGTCGGCATACGGTAGCTTGGATGATGAGAGAAGGATACATTATCGCACGCTCCCCAAGCAACAGCAACAGCAACAACAACAACAACGGCGTTTTTGTTGTCGCCCACCTTTGGGACAACATGGGACAACTACAGGCCGTCAAAAAAGCATTGGGTTTGGGAAGTCAAATGACGCCTTGCTATCAGCATGTAGCTGGAGGGGTTTTTGGCTTCATGGCTCGGAATCGTATTTGTTCAAACCAAGAAGACATAATGGAGGGTCCATCAATTTTGGACAGCGACTGTTTTCACGGCGCTGATAATGATGTTGATGATCGCATTTCTTCCCAGTGCAATCATGATTCGAAGCTACAATCCACGTCCCAAACTGGTGGGTACCATGCCATTATTCATCAATTGGAGGTGACCAATTCACGTCGTCAAGAAGGCATGGGAACATCCACAGACCATTCCTCCCCTTCTGACTTTGTGCTCACCCGATCCGAGCTCCGGAAATCGTTTGAGCGGGCAGTGGCAATGCTCGACAACGAAAAGTCGGCCAAAGTGATGGGGTCTGCCGTGGGGGATGGATTCCTGCAGGTGGCGTTGACTGTACGGGGCGCTTTGGCCATTTGGTGGGACGGGCGACAACAAGTTGACATCAACTTTTTCCCGTCTGGAAGAAACAATAATGGGAGCCACAGCGACAGCAGCTCATCGCACACGACAACGGAAGAATTGGGCAACAAGCTGGTAGACGAGTTCCGAAGGGACATGGCCAACGTTAGGACGATGTTACAAGACAACTGTTGTCCCATCAGCGTGGAGTGACCAGGCAGCTTCGGTTGTGAGCCGCACAAACTATGCTTGATTGACGGAGACAATAATAACTACACGTACAGTACATTACTAACTAGATCTAATAGTTATACATCAATGGGAGCCGGAAAATGATGTGCGATCAGTTATTCGCTACCTGGCATCATCAAGTAAACATACAGAAATAATAAAGACGCAATAATTCCCGCGCTTATACATACCCCTTCATCGTGCATCCCCATCGTTCGAAACACTATCATTTCGGGTCAACAACAAAACAGCCACACGCAGCAACAACACTGTCAACCGCATCAGAATATCCATGGGTCTTTGTGGAAAGGGTGGATTTTATAAAATCCGTTTTTTTTTTTTTGTTGTGTTGGAAAGCAACTTAAGAGCGCTCTCCACGGATGCGACGGGCCAACTGAATGTCCTTGGGCATGATGGTAACACGCTTGGCGTGGATAGCGCACAAGTTGGTATCTTCAAAGAGACCGACAAGGTAGGCTTCGGCCGCTTCTTGAAGAGCCAACACTGCTGATCCTTGGAAACGAAGATCGGACTTGAAATCTTGAGCAATCTCACGGACAAGACGCTGGAAGGGAAGCTTTCGGATGAGGAGGTCAGTGCTCTTTTGGTAGCGACGGATCTCACGAAGGGCGACAGTACCAGGGCGGTATCGGTGGGGCTTCTTGACACCTCCGGTGGCAGGTGCACTCTTACGAGCAGCCTTGGTGGCCAACTGCTTGCGTGGAGCCTTTCCTCCGGTGGACTTACGGGCGGTTTGCTTGGTTCGAGCCATGGTTGCGATGCGATGTCAAACTATTGATGAGCGAAGAAGAAACTTGTTGCTTCTGCTGATTTGTGAGAACACGATGGAGGGATGAGACGAAATGTTGGATGCAGCGAAGTGGCTCCATCGATCACGATCGTGCCACTCCACGCGGGACGTTTGAATTCGAGTGCTTCGATTTGAATTACTTAGAGAGGAGAAATTCGAAAGACGATCTAACGCAAGGGCCAGTTTTTGCTTCGAATCGAATACCTCACAACTCTGCTGGGTTTAATTTGGTTAGGTTTAAATCTTGGCGGTTAAGCCGGGCGTGAACCATGTTCTAGAGCCATTCAACGCTAAACCTTACGCGTTAGGCAGTGTTCCTTGACTACAAAGGTGTGTATTCAGCGGTCAAAAGTTTCACTCTAGAAGTTTCTATTTCGTGCGCCCTTTTCGCTCAGGACGGCAGGCTTGAATTGCCGCCGACAACAGCAAAAGGAACCCTGAAGTGTTTCATCAGCAACCATCTTCTGTCTCACCGCTCTCTTCTCACAACTCGCAAACGCGAAACAACAAAACCAACAACAAAACAATCTAGTTGCCGAGCAACTGGACTATTTGCATCAACAACAAAACAACTACCAACATGAGCGGCCGTGGAAAAGGAGGAAAGGGACTTGGAAAAGGTGGAGCCAAGCGTCACAGGAAGGTATTGCGCGACAATATCCAAGGTATTACCAAGCCCGCCATTCGTCGTCTTGCCCGTCGTGGTGGTGTGAAGCGTATTTCCGGTCTCATCTACGAAGAAACCAGAGGAGTGCTCAAGGTCTTCTTGGAGAACGTCATTCGTGATTCTGTGTAAGTGAAACACCAAGTGCCGCCGATGCAAGCCAATGACGTTGTTAGCCGCTCACACACATATCTCACTGTCCTACAGAACCTACACGGAACACGCTCGTCGCAAGACTGTGACGGCCATGGATGTCGTCTACGCCCTCAAGCGTCAGGGAAAGACCCTTTACGGATTTGGAGGCTAAGCTGACCATGATACAATGACAAAAACAAACAAACAGGAATTTTTTAATTCCACCCTTCCAAACAAAGCACAAAAACATTCCATGTCATACCTCCTTTCGGATATCGTGTTTGGGCTATCACCATGGGGCATTGGATGGGACGGGTAGGTACCATGATTCCGCTTTGACTTGGACGCTGACCACCCAAATCATTTTTATATAAGCTTTTTTAATGTACTAGCTAGCTGCTTTTACCATCGCAATACCGCGTAGTGCTGCTAGCTAGTACTGTAGTGTTGGCAGATTGCCGCTATCTATGATGCTTATCCATGTCATGGTCTCTCTTTTCAGCTATCTGTTGCAAACGTAATGTGCTAATTGTACTGCGAGGAATGACAAAACCCAAGACTTGGTGCGTCCGCACCGGCGACTCCTCACGTTTCCCATTTGCTACCAGTACGACTGTACCACACCACCACCATGTTCGGAAGACGCAGCCAAAGTGAAAACCACAACTCAAGTGAGCTTCCATACCCTAAAAGCAAGCTAGCCAATCCTCAACTGCGGTATGTCCTTGGGAGGACGATCCTCAAATAACTCTCGGGTGGACCTAGCTAGGCTACGTGGGAGTCTCTTCTATTCCATGTGGATCCTGATCTTTCCTCATGATGCGATTGCACGGTACATCGTACCATGATATCGCATCGTCACTGCTGTAGTATTGCTGCATGCCTTGGATGACGATCCCTCGCCATACCTCTAGCCACGCGCTCACTGTGTACGACTGTATTCTCTGCTCCTGTTTGGGAGCTTGTCGAAAGGTCGAGGTCATCATCCTAACACTGATAGCTACACTGATATTGTTTGAAGGGGCTGGTACATGTAGTCTTTGCATTCCAACATGTCGAAGATCTTTCCTGGAATGGAAGTTAGACTGAGTGTATCGATGGGGACTTCCATGCATGACAAAACCGAAAAACTTGGTGCCTTCTGCTCTTCTGAAGAAAACGAACAATCATCAGTGTCCAAGAAGAACTAAATGAGAGTGACAGTCCTCCAGGGATTCTTTCTGCGTTGCGTTGGTGCTTGGATCTGGCGTCAGAGCCTGAAAGAACTTTTTCAAATGGAGGACAAAGCTGAACAGCAGACGACTGACTTTGCTCCAAACGATGGATAAGGAAGGAATACAGTAGCAAGGCCGCCCGTAGCTAAGGTAGGTCGTGCTAAGCAAAGTAGGTAGAGGGAATCTCCCTTCCAAGGACCCAAGGATGCTTTGAAAAAGCGGCTCTCAGTCAGAGCGTCACTGGTAAGGCTCAACAATACATGTCGTCCGTACAGTGAAAATGGGCAAGACGATATACTTGTCGACTTTCCACGGTCGGATCCTTTATGCAGGCGGCGACCAAAGATGACTTGCTGTAGGCATCGAAAGGTCACCGTTTCGTTGCTGCTCCCAAAGGGCTGCACGACCGCGCTATCGTCCGCGTTGTTAGAGAAAGTGGCGTGTTGCGTCGACCAACGGTGGCTCCTTGATTTCTCAAAAGGCGTCTCTTCGGTTGACTGAGATTCAATTCGACTGTGACAAGTGATGCATTTGGTCGAAGGAGTAGTATGCTCGAAGCGCAGTTTTGGAGGAAAGAGGAGGCTTCCATCGGCTCCGTCGTCATCAAATCGGTAACATCTTAGTCGATCTCTGTTGTGGGCTTGGCGTCATGAAGGGATTCTGGGTGAAGGTGACTTGAACTTGTCAGTAGTAAGGCAACACTCCACCGGTCGAGTTTCTCTGGCTGGCGGTCAAGTTTCCAGGTATATCATGACATCATGACTGACAGCTCGACTGGCCCAAAGTGAACTAGACTAATGAATCGAATCGAATCAAGAAGATCGAATGATAGAGCGTAAACGCAACACGTACGAAGCGCCCAAGCCTTCGATTTCTATCGTCTTAACAGCTGTCTTAACTCAACGTAAACGCGTGCTGCATCTTAGCCTTGATCATGGTGGTAAAGAAGAACTGAAGCCAGTTTGCCCGAGTGATGCACTGACAGTCGCGCTCAGTCGGATAAGTTCGCTACTAGCTAGGTACCGTACCATACGGTAGTTATACAGGGTCATGCACAGAGTTAATACAATACAGTCTTTACAGTTAATAGTAGTTGCGATTGGCTACCGGTATATACTGTAATATTCATACAAGAGCTCAATCAGCTGGAGCGCTCCATTCAACTGGCACATGGTCAAGTGTTAGTAGATCTGCACAGCCCCACAGATCGTTCCATCGGAGAGTGTTCGTCGTGGCATGCGTGGTCTTTGCGAAGAGGGTGGATATAAGAATATCCGGTTGGTTTTTTTGTGTGTGGCTTGCTATTTATTTCATAGCACGCTTATTTCTTGGTCGTCTTCTTCTAAGAAGCATTGAAGAATGTGAGGTGTTCGTCGACCCATATCGCGTCATCATCGTCAAAGGTGACTATTGCCGTACCTTGGTGGTGGTTTTCTTGGCGGCGGGCTTCTTGGCCGGCGTCTTCTTCTTGGGCTTGGTTTCGGTGGTCTTCTTCTTGGTGGCGGCGGCCTTCTTCTTGGGCTTGGTCTCCGTTTTCTGCAAGAGGAAAGCAGCAAGAAGATGGTGTCAGATTTGATTGATTCAGAAGTGGCAGCAAGAATGTCATTGTTCAGTCATCGTCAACATAATAAATACCTTGGCGGACGCCTTCTTGGGCTTTTCGGCCTTGGCGGCGTGGTCTTCTTCTTGCTTGCGGCGGCAGTGGTCGTCTTCTTGCTTGCGGCGGTGGTGGTCTTCTTCTTGGTGGCCTTCGCGGCAGGCTTCTCCTTCTTCGATTCGGCTGGCTTCTTCGCAAGCTTCTTCTTGTAATCGGGGCTGAGCTTGTAGGATCCCTTGTTCTAAAAGGTGAGAGAGGACGGCTGAGTTAGTAACGTGACGAGCAATGTAAGAAGGCAACAACATGACGACGACTCCATCCTTGTTGGCGTACTTGGACCAAGTCGCCAGCGGCCACCATCGACTTGAGGGCGTTCAGAAAGATGCGGTTTTGCCATTTCTTGTCCTTGGGTAGTTTCTCCTGCATGACTTTCTTGATGGCAATCATGGAGGAGCCGGTGCGGTCCTTGAGTTCCTGAATGGACTCGATGATATTCTCCTTGTACGACATGGTGATGAGTTTGTTGTTTGTTATTGATGCTTGATGCTTTTCAAATGGGTTTTTCTTTGCTTCGAAGTGAAGTTGTGAGAATATTCTGTGGTCGATTTGAATGAGATGCAGCCGACCGCCAAGAGCGCGAGCCTGGGTGCTTTCAAAATTCAAACATCGAAGTAAAAGGAGAACTGTGCGTCCAGCAGTGGATTGTACGAGAGGAGTACCAGTACCGGTGATTTTTAGACTAGCTAGCTATTCAAGCACTATTCTAAGTCTTATAGTTAGATTCTGAAGTTCCAATCTCTATTCTTGCAAAATGACAAGTGTGGGAATGGATACTAACATTTGAAGATCCAGAATGATGCTTGGGAAACAGAATTGGAGAGGTTTTATGTAATGAACCTGCCCAGAACTGTTGGAGCCATGTGATTGTCCTAGCTAGCTAGAGTGCCAACATGTTGATGAGCAGGGGCTGCACTATCCTCTTTCTAAGATAGTTTACTAGCTAGTTGTCCTCACTTCTGGATGGTTTGGGTCAGACTAGTTACAGGCTACTGTAGCTATATAGGATGTGAGTTAGATCAGGGGTACTGGGCATGGGGCAGTGGATGGAACTTGCGGGAAGAGTGTGAATGAGCAGCATACAGACAGAGCTGCCCAAAGATCAAAATCCAGTAGAGACATGAGAGTCATACAAGCAGAGGTTTTCTGTTTGAGCAAAGCCAGGCTTAGCTGAGCATTCACGTAGCCACAAACTACAGGGTAGGGGGAGACCAGCTAGCGACAAGGATAGACACTAGCTAGAAGCATGTGTCTGGCCATCAGATAGGGCACAGAAGACCAGCAGCAGAGATAGCTCAACTTCGTTTTGTAATTGGCTGAGCCAGGGGCCCAGGTTTGGTGTAGCCCAGATCTCAACTGTGCGCTTTGCTGCATAACATGAAAGCAGCCATTGGAGTTTTGAAGTTAATTCTACTGGCTAACATAGGGGGGAAGGACGTTTATCTGAGGGGGGTTGACCCAAACACAGAGTCTCAGTCGAGTCGTCTGTTGAGTTGAAAACTGTGCGTCTTTTCTCAACTAACTAAAGTGAGACTTAACAAAGCATTCGTTCGGAAACAAATCATTTAACAACCTGTGATGTGCCAGGTGCCAGGTTGTCGAGTGACTCTCGTCACCATAAATGTTGGTCACAAACACAGGCAAATTTTGGGAGTGTTGGGAACTCACAAACAACGGCGGCGACAACTGTCCAAGACACATAATATCCACAAACACAACAACCAAAGCGATAGAGATGATGAGATGATGCATGGTAGCTATCCATAGCTAGCTAGCGAGAGCCAGATCGAACGAGGGGATAACGATTGATATTGAGTGACTGAATTGTTTTGATATTGGTTGCAGAAACCATGTCCCTTGCTGTGGGCTTTCTGGGTAAGGCAGAAGACGATGGCTCGCAACTGCATGTGATCCTGGAAGGGTTGAATTTGCCCTGTGTGGCTGGGTGGTTTGAGTCTACGAATCCAGTCGTCTCGTTTGCTTCGTGTACTGGCAACAAGAGTGGTCCTGTGGAATGGACGACAGTGTACACTTCCGAAACGATTCCAGACTTGAAGGAAGGTGCTCGTCCACGATGGAAACAGGCCGTCATTCCGCTCTTTCAACTCTGCGAGAATGATACCCATCGACCCATTCGAATTCGGGTCTATTCCAAACCCGATATCAGCAAAAGTACAGACAAGAACAAAATCAGCTTGCCCATTTCCATGGGGTATCTGGACACCACGGTCGACAATATCCTTCAAGTTTCCGGAGATCCTGACATGACCGCCAAGCTACTGCCCGACTCTTCCAGTGGCACTAGTGATACCATTACCGATTTTGGCTCGTTGATTGTCCGACATGCCCGCATTCAAAAACCAAAGAGCGCCGACCTTTCCGTCAAGAGTGAATGGCGCAAATCCTACTCAAGAATGAGTTGGAATGCCAAGGGTCAATCATTGGCACAACAACCAAACAGCAGCAGTGCCAGTGCAGCTGCCGCCAGGGAGTCGGATGTCAGCATGAGCAGCAGTGTGTGGCACGCTGGTACCACCCTCAATACTACTACAGACATTCCATCTTCTGTCATGCCCCCCATTGTCATTCCAGACGATCTGCTGAATGAAAATGCCTTGTTGGAATTGACCTTGGAAGCAGATCTGGTACATGCAGGTGCTTCCATTCGCAGTCATTCCAACAGTATCAATGGAGACCAACTCACTACCTTGATGGAAAATGTAGTGGGGGGATGGGCAGGGGCTGAACAAAAAGACAAGCAATCACACGACGATGATACAAGTGAAGAAGAGGAGGAGGAAGACATGGACATGGGGAGTGATGCCGGTTGGTTCCAGGCCACAACAGCACATTTGGGGACACTGCTGGGGGCAACCAATCCATACTTTCAAGTATCCACAATCCGTAGTCCACAACATCATCATCATCAAGCGGCAGCAGATGACGATAGCATTTCCATCTTGACCACCGCATCCTCCAACACACAATCCACCAACAAATGGCAACAACAAGTCTATCGCAGTGAAGCACTCGAGGATTGCGTCACACCCGTATGGAAGTCGGCCAAGATCCCACTCTACCTGCTATGTGGAGGAGACTTGCAGCGAAAGTTTCGTATTTACATCTTTAGCAAGCGAGACGATAACAACATTTTGGCAGCAGCAACCACGGGTCCTCCTGTCCCCATGGGATATTTTGATACCTCCGTCATGGAATTGAAACGGGCTGCCAAACACCCCGAAGACGTCTTTTTCATTCCCAAATCAAAAGATGGGACGAAGCACTACGGGACGGTTCGAGTGATCCATGCAACATTACCCGAGGACCTGGATGTTTCGATCAGCAGCAGTAGCAGTGAAGATGATGACAACGAACAAGTCCTACTAGCACCAACAGACAACGATGATATGCTACAGCAAACGAACCAACTGAATGCTACGGACCAATCGTTGTTTCGTATACCCAGCGGCGATGGCCAGGATGAGGACGGTGACGACGACAATAATTCACTCATTTCCGATATTACAGGTCACGTCGTGGAAGTGACGACATCGCTGTCGGGGGTCATGGAAGAGTGGGGACTGGGAATGGGAGAATCAGAAACGGGGACGGATACTGGGAGGGCCAAGGGGTGGGCAGAACAGGGGCATGACATGCAGCATGGGCTTGCGACTGGTCTAACTACAATAATCAACAGCATGTCCGCGGAGTCCCAAGAATTGGACGGGACAATTCGTTGCGCCAATTTACGATCTACCTTTGGATCTCCCCAACAAGAGAGCGCTGACGAGGCGTCCGCAGAGGGGCAAGGCTCAGATGGTGGATCCTCTCGCGACATGGACACTGGCCCGCAAGAAGAACCGCTTGCCAAGTTGCAGAATATCTTCATGAGCGCGTTGCAGGGAAACTTCCCAGGCGATGGCGATGAACCAGGCAAGAGTCGTGAGAATCAGGATGACGATGGTAGTCGTGCCGACCTAGCGTCGCGACACTCAAAATCAGCCGAAAGTGTGTTCACGAACGCCAGCAGCCTATTGCCAGATGTTGCCAATAGGTTCTTGCAAATCATTCAAATGAAGGAAGAGCCTGATGAACCCAAGGCCAGTGACATTAATCCTGAGATTTTGCCCATGGAAATTCAAATCCCCTCAACAGTCGAACGCGATCCAAAAGGACCTCCAATGCTCTTCCTGACCCTGAGAGGGAAAGGCCTCAAGTACATCGGACGGACCACAGGGTCTTCGGATATGAATCCACTGTTTCAGATTTCAGCATCCAACGGGAAATCAATGGATCAAGTATATCGTTCAGAGCACATCCCGAAGTCATTAAACCCGAAATGGAGAGAAGCAGCGATTGATATTGAGGCAATATGCGGCGGGGACCTGAAAAGGCCCTTACGAGTTTCGGTCTACAGCTTGCAAGCAGGGACCCGTCGATCCCCTTTGGGTTTCTTTTCCACCAACGTTGCCGAGCTTCTGAAAAGTGCTGTCCACGGCGGCAAGTCACCAAAATCATTCGGTTCGGGCTTTGGCAGCATCATCGTTATGAAAGCGGAGATTTTTCCTTCCCTGCACTCCGCGAATGCGAAGAAGTCGGGCATTTCTGATGAACAGCAAGAGCCAGCAAAATCGGAAAAAAATCTTGACATGCAGTCTTCGCCGAATGAAAGCGAAATCGTCAGCATCGTGCAATCTGAAAGTCTTCACAAAACCAATCCAACTGCTGGGTTCCCGTGTGACGAATCTACAGCACAAGAAACAAAATTGCATTCGGGAACAGTCAACCAAATCCAGCCGCCACCTAGTCTCCACGTATCGTCTAATGTGGGCGAAGAGGCCATCGCACAGAGCACTTCAACTCAGACAAAGGAAGACAGCGATCCCGCCGTGGTCGAGAATGCAGAAGTGCGCAATCAGCATCTGCCTGAGGTAGAAAATGGCCAATGCCCAAGGACCGAAATCGAAGCAGGAACCATGGAACACGGTCAACATCTAGAAGAGGGCACCGCGGCAAGACCAAGTTCGGTGTCCTTAGGCGCGAGCGACGGCGCTCTCGAGGAATCGGCGGAAAGGTTACATCCCTCGAAGGGAATCCATCTGCATTTTCATGTTGACAATTAGCCTATCGTTGACGGTCATTGACTCCTCCAGTTGTGCAACTCTTGCGGCTGCATCCGCCTGCGCCTCCTCCAACGACCTGGTGAGAATGCGATTATCCTGAAGATGCTTCTTTCGCTCTTCTTCGAAACCAAGAATCAGCGCAGATTTTTCTTCTAATCGAGCCGATGCCTCTTCGCATGCTGCCCGAGTTTTTATCAATTCATCGATCAAACCCTCATTCTCCTCTGCTAGTTTTTCCTCCCTCAAGGCACTGGCCCGCTTTTCATCATCTTTCGACTGGACAAGAACGTCAATTTCTACCTTCATCCTCATCACGGAATCAACCGCCTCCGCTACTCTTGCCTCGCTTGTGACGATTGCCGCTCTAGATTCTGACAAGGCAACTTCCAGCTGCTCTTTTTCTTGCCTTGCCTGGTTGAGCTGGGACTCCAGAGACGTCTTCTGAGCTACTAAGGTATCGTATTTTTCTTTTCCATCTCGCACGAGCAATTCCTTCTCTTTCATATTCTTTTCCAGAGAAGAAATCTGTTCGAGAAGGCCATTGTTGAAAGACAGAACAAGCTCCTTTTGTTCCTCGAATTTCTGGAGCGCAGTCACGGCAGCAACCTTCTCGCACCTTGCGCTGTGAGCTTCTTCGCGTAGCGTTTCCAAGGACTTCTGCAATTCATTGTTGCCAACAAGGGACCGCTTGAGTTGTTCCTTTGCTTCTTCTAATTCGTGAACTAACGCCGTAGTTTCGGCCGAGAGTCTTCCATGCTCCGATAGACTGCTGGCTGCGCCAACATTTGCCGATTCTACGACTTCGCCATGTTCAGAGGGAATCGCAGCTGCAATGGAAGGAGGAATGCTCTCGTTCCCGTCCTCAGCTCCCGACAACCGCTTAAGAGTCTCTTCGAATTCATACATCAAATCGCTCGTGTCGGGCTCCGTCTGGTGTGATCCCCTTTCGGAGCCGTCTAGAGTGGACGAGTACCTTTCTATGGAGCCCGCAGGGATTTGGGCAACAGGGTGAAACTCATATGAGGTTTCAACTTGGGGAGAGAGAGCACGGTTGTCCGAGGCGGCACCTTGCAAAAGACTCCTGTCAGGCTCGGCGTTCGCGCGGGCTTCCTCTGGAGCTTCTGCCAAACGATTCAAAGTCGTTTCAAAGTCCTGCAGGAGGTCCGTCACTGCCGGCATAGGCATTGGAGCGCTTTCGGCATTGATGAGATCACCAGTGAGTACGACTGCAGCTGGGTTGCTCTCGTTTTCATTGGCGGTATGGGTACCTGCCGTTGAAAGCGGACGTGGGATACTTCGAGATGCCCAGGATGCAGTTTCGCTTTGTTGTGTGACTCCGTCCCCAATCTCATCCCCCCCTTGATCTAGTTTCGTCGCGGAAGGCTCTTGTGTAAGCAAACTTTCGTTTGTGTGCGGCACATTGTTTTCCGTATCTTTGCTGCCGTCAGGGTTTAGTCCAGATAACGTGGATTCGAACTCTTTCAAAAGATCCGCTGTAGACGGAATCGAAGGAGGTTGTGCCTCTGGTTGACTCTCGGGGTGATGCATTTCATCTGCTGATGTTGCAGTGTCTGGATCCACCTGCAAGTCCTGGTGAGAA
>CAICTM010002313.1:0-15967 GCA_903772945.1 Seminavis robusta
ACCACGCGTAACCCTCAAGCCAACTCATGGTCGACGTGCTCATCAAACCATACGCAACTTATCGCTGTTCAAAACATACAGTGCCAAGACGACCTCGTGAATGATCCTGGGATGGAGTCCTCACGGCGGTTCGCTTTGCAATGAATGCCACGATTCATACCACTTGCGTGCAACGCCCGCACGCTCGTGTTCAATCGTGACCGATTCACAACGTCCGGTTCGAAGCCAACTGGAAGTACATTAAGGAACGTCGCCAACGACTAATCCAACAAAACAACGATAGGAAAACGCAACGCGTGTCCCTCATCAATAACAAGTCAACGATACTGTGATGATTCAACAGATCAGCAACCGCAAGTACGGTCAGCCAAAGTACAAAGGTCCTTACACTATAGACCGAGTCAATGACAATGGCACTGTACGGCTCCAACATGCTACCGCCAACGGCGCACAGTCTACCAGACTTGGAACATAAGGTATATACACCCATACAAGGCCTGATCCCCTTGTAGGATTGCCATCGTGCGACGCACATGTCTACATCCAAATCTCATGAGAGTGCCCCGCACTTTAAATCATATGTTCTCCTTGTCCGACTGCTGTCGCGCCTTCTGTGACCCTTGTCAGGGGGCGAATGCAATACACGGCTCTTTAGCCTTCGACTCGATCCTAGATAGGGTTTGAGTTCGACTCATGACCGAGTCTCTCGTGAATAGTCATTTGAGACAGGGTTCTTAATGACCGCGCTAGTCATACTAGGTTGATGATGAAACATCGCTCTAGATATTTAGCCAGCGTGGAGTACTTCCACGCTACTAGATCCAGGCTAGGCAAACCTTCCACGCGTTCCGTTTTGGGATCGTGGAGAGACGTAGGATTACTACCACAACCTACTCTATCACACTTTATAGTCTCCCGCGGGAAGCCAGATCTACGATCCCTTGATGATGATCTCTCTCGTTGATTAGTTTTCATAGCTTTCTAATCTCTCTCATAACTTTCATTTCTCTCAAACTCAAAACACTCGAAAGATCTTTACACTAGCTTTTAGCGTAGTGCACTACGATTTTAAAATGAGATGATAGTGGAAGGTTGTACATATACTTGTTCTATTGTTAGTCGTTGGCTTTGTGTTTCAAATGGTGGCCTTTGAATAAGGCAACTGTGCAAACAAGTCAACGGCTACATGAAACACCTCTTAGAACGGTTTGCAAATGCAGTTGCTACGATTGTGCAATGGGATTGTTGAATGGGCGGTGGTATACCCAATGTCAATTCGTAACTACCATTCCAGGTTAGATATTAGATCTTGTAATGGGAAAATACCATTTGTTGGCTGGATCTAGATCCGCCAATGGGAAAAACAGATTGCTGAATGGGGATCCTGCCGCGTAATAGTGGTGCAGAGTTCAGATGAGCAACTACGTGTACATTATTGGCTTCGACGACTGTCGAACTATTTCTCGATACCGGACAAAAAGTCATTCTACATGTACACAATCGAGCCATTGCTGGCTTGATTCTATGCTCCACGGAGTATGCCAACTTTATTGCATAACCCCATAGCCATGCTGGCATTTTCCCCCTTTCAGCGCTGTCATGCTATATAATGCATGCCTAAATGGAGCTAGCTAGCAACTGGTTAGCAACAAGGCCTCACAAACCAAGCCAGCATCTAATGGGGTCCTGGGAGCAATGCACTACCAGTACATGTACTGTTGTTTCATGAGTGGCTGGTGAATAATTGGCACACCCAAATAATGATTATGTCATGCTTTTGGGCAATGATCACAAGTACCGCCACATAGCCTAGTTCCATAGCAGACTGACAGGTTGGATGTTGGAACAGCATATTCATTCCCTCCAAAAAATTTCATTTCTTGTGGTGAGAGTATGACACCACATAATCCCTCAGGGGTGCTCCCAGATAAGGATGTGTTCATCAAGACCAAGCTGGTCAAGTTGTCCAACAAAAGTTCCGTGGGTAGGGTTCCAGATATGTTGGTATTTTGCAGTTCAAGCTCCTCAAGACTTGACAACACACCAATTTCTGTGGCAATTGGGCCTGAGAACAGGTTGTCATTGATATGTAACCACTGTAGCTGGGTGAGTTGGGGAAACACATCTTGTTCCAGCGGTCTGCCTTCTAATTGGTTGGCACTCTCAGTGGGGATTGACCCTGTGTAGGCAGGAAACATCACGTGAGTCAAAAGTCAAGCTGTCGAATTTCTGCAATCAGTTTGTCCCCTCCCTCGCATACCTGAGAAGTTTGTTGTTCCAAATGCTGTATGTGTCAGGTTCCTTAGGCTGCCAAGCTCACTTGGCGCTCTCCCAACAACCTCACTATGTGTTATCGACAAAACCTCCAAGCTTCGTAGCTGACCCAGTTCTGTTGGGAGTGTGCCAGACAAGTAAGGCAGGCCGGATCAAAAGCCGGCTAACGTCCGTCCGTCGTCGGTCAAAATGTGAGGAACCTCGAAAATAGTTTTAAATGCTAGCCGGCTTCTCCGTATTTAGAGCTTTCTAACGGTGTGTCAACCATTGGCTAGGTCCGCTTAGTTACTATAATGAAGCCAACCGACAGATCTAAGTAGTCGTGCGCGTTCCTGCCGAGGCTGACTCCCACACCTATCGGAACGAAGATTTTGCCATTTTCCGAGTACTTTCGATTGCGATCCTCTTTCTTCCAGTCAACCAAAGATGAGGCAAAAGTCCTCTATTTGACCACCATGACGGAGCCTAGTAGTCCTGCAGACACCACCAACACGACCACCAAGGTTACTGTTAGCCCTGTGAAGAAGATCGTGTATGACAAGTGGGCTCCTGTAGTGCCCGAAGAGAAGAGGAATGGGCTACTCTACTACAACGTCGATCCTGGGCCGGAGCGCCGTGCCAAGATCAAAGCCAACACCGACAAGGCTAGAACAGCCAGGAAGGAGCGAACCACCAGCCAAGCCACTACTAGTGCATCCAAATAGTTTAAAAGAAGTAAAGTCTATGTCTATTATTGAGTTTGTGCAAGGGTAAGAGTGTGTCATTGGTCCTGGAACGCTTGTGAGCCTCATTGTGGTTGCTCACTTTTTGTTTTGGCTGTTTTCTAAGGATCTGTTGCAACGGTTTCTCCGGACGATGACAGACGGTGCCGTCCGGGTTTTGATCCGGCCTGCCTTAAGTGCGTTGTGCTAAGCAACAAGACCGTCAGCCTTGTCATCAGCCCAACCTCGGTTGGTATATTTCCTTTGAGCTGGAGGTTCCAAGATATTGAAAAATTTTCCAAGCTCTCACGAAGCAGAGATATCTCTGGTGGTATTGTTCCGTCTAAGTTGTTGGCATTCCCAAATTGCAATGAAAGGAGTTGCCCATTGTCATCACAATGAGGAGCTTCGTTTGTGATCCAATCAATTTGTGCCCAGTTCCTCTCATTAGTATCCCAATCCAGCCAGCCTTGATTTTTCACCCAATAGTCTCCCCGTGTTGAATAATAAAATGTTGCCAGTGCAAACCTTTGCTTTAGTCGCCTTACTGGGAGATGCTGTGTAATGTTGGAGTTGTTGATATTGCTGCTTAGCCAATGATACGCCTTGGCCTGTGGAGATCTAGGATTCTCCATTGACCTGAGGCTGTATTCAGGCAGATTTAGTCTTTCCCATATTGATAGTGATGCTTGCGTTATTGAAGCTTTTGTCACTGGATTCTCTTGTATTGGGATCACTCCATTTTGCTGCTTTGCTGACTGAGTTTAAATACTTGATTCCCGAGCAAGAAGAAATACCAAAAGGATGATAGAGACAATGACAATGGCAATGGCAACAATGGCTTCCAGGGATAGGTCGAGACATAGCTTCTTCTTCCATAATCTTTTTGCCCTTGCTGTTATTGGCTTCGCAGTTGCAATCTGCCCATTTGCTAAGGCATCAACTGGGTCAGCATGAATAAGACCATACTCACAATCTGTGTCATCTTGAGATGTAGGCACCAATTCCAAGCCCAGCTCCTCCATGTCAGGATTTCCAGTCAATGGCCTACTTCTTGGGCGATAAAATATTGGTCTAATCCCAGCCACAGCATAGGCCCCAGGTCCGTCCTCACTGACCCTTTTTGCTTGAGAAAATGCCAGTGGGGTTGATGTACGTAATGGCTGGATGCTAGTGATAACATCATCAATAAAGGTCTGGGGTGAGGAAGCCTTTGAATCAAGTCTATTGGGAAATGTGGTATGATGCTGATTTCCAACAACCACCTCCATCTCTGCTTTCTCTTGCTCCCCTCTGTTCTCAGCAAAATTCCAAATGCATCAAAGGAGCTGCTTGTTTGTTGTTCTTGACCGCTGCCATCATGACTCTGTGTCTTCTCTTTCTTCTTCTCTTTGATCTTTTTCATTTTGCCCTTTACTTCATTGGCTCGCTCTCTCGTTCTTCGTGCTCTCGTACTGCACAGGTTCTGCTGCTGCCAAACAACATGATCCAACCCTTGCAATTGAGCTAGCTCGTCTACTGTATGCTATCGCAGCACCCTAATAATATATAGGACTCTACCACTTGCCACTCGACTGTTACTGTATGACTCGACTCGCATCTTTTTTTCATGGATTATTACCCCGTGGATCCCAAACTCTTTGGCCCCCGTAATGGTTTAATTTCACGCCCAGCTAGACTACTAATTTCCACTCTTCGGTGATAATCTACTGGTACTGTACAGTACCTACTAGACTAGCTACCTAGTGCTCCATACCCCCTGTTCTTTAGACCCCTCTCCCACATCGTAGCCATTCACTGTTTTTTAGATCGCATTCCTTGAATGCTGGATCTCTGAAGCTTTTAATTCGTACGGTGCGGTACGGTACGGTACGGTGCGCAGGTACAAAAATCGTCAACGAAAATTCTCTGCAAAATACTAAAAGACTGTCCACTGATAATTCAGAGGGAATACTAATACAACACTAAAAGTGTTCGGGGGAAGTGTTCGGGAGCAGTGTTTGAGAGAAGTGAAACCAAATTTGCAGAGGTCAGAGGGAATACTAATACAACACTAAAAGTGTTCGGGGGAAGTGTTCGGGAGCAGTGTTTGAGAGAAGTGAAACCAAATTTGCAGAGGAATGCGATTCTCAACTTGCCTTTTGATTGCATGTCAGAACTGTGACAAATACACACATGTAGGGGTTTGGCCGCGTACTAGTACCTACAGAGTAATCGGAAGTGGTACAGGATCGGAATCTATGCATGCTACAATTTCTAGGAGAGTGGTTCTTCCAAGACTTTGTTGCTGCGATTGGATCCAGTGGGTCGCATATTATCAACCAACAGGGCGTGCAACTGCTGTGACCTGATCCACTGGCTGCAATTCCACATCTAGGGCATAGTTATCCAGATCCATCGTTGCTGTTGGCTCCTCCTGTAAACCATCTAGTATGATAGGCACCGCAGAAGCCACTTCCATTGGAGGAAGGACTGCAACAGAGTGTTCTTTGTCGGTCTTGTGAACAGAGAAACTGGAAAAGGAACCCTTGCACCCATTGTTTTGTTGGCACGAGCCTTCAAAGGTTATGGTTGCGCTACTAGTGCTTTCAATATCGCTCCGGAAATTCCCTGTGACGAGATACTTGATTCTACTGCCAGGAATATGTTCCACCCAGCACGCCTTGCCATTGGAAGACACGAGCCCATTGACAATATTGTACCTTTCTCCCGTTTCATCTTTACCATTTCCTGTGATTTGTTTAAAGTTCGCCCTGACCCTGGCTGCAGCAATGGTATCATTCTGGTCGGATTGGATTGGTTTGAAGTGGATTATTCCCTTTTTACTGCACCCTCTGTTCCGGTACCCGTGTTTGTATGCGGTATAAAAAGTGGCGGATGAAAACGTGATGACGGGTGCTGTGCTGGCGGTGGTTCTTGTGGTATCCTGTTTCACTTCTTGTACGGCTCTCCGGTGTGCCTTATCCCACATTCTCCTTCTAATAACTGGAACCAAGCAAATGGCAAATCCCATGGCCACCACGCCCCCAACTATGCCGCCGATAATGCCTGGGTAGCTCTTTCCATTCTTTGACGAGGTGCCATCATGGAAAATGTACCCCAACGTGCCATTGCCCCCCAAAAGCTCCGACGCAACTAGGATCAAGACAAGGACGGAGACTTTCTGGTTGGGAAGTATGCATAGTCGAACCATGGTTTGGTTTTGCGTGCGAGTTGAGGCTCAATCTGAAGGGAGAGACGCACCTCTTCTTCGGTAAATGCATGATGCATGACATTGTGTTCTCGGTGCTCAAGAAACCCGCTTGAAATGGGTAGATTGAGTACAATTGGATAAAGGTAAACATAAATTTGACCCATGTGTTTAACACATCTACCTGATTCAAAAGTTATCTCGCTCCTTGCGGAAGAGACCAACCACGACTGAAAAGTGCCTTCCACAGCTGGGCAGTGGCTCAAACCGACTGATATTGTCGTAACTCGAGTTTTCCCGCATTAGCTGAAAGATAAGAGGTGGCGGGGAGTACGAGCAGCTTCGATTTTATTGATTCAAACGCGTGCCGGCTTTTCTGGTACATTTCTAGGAGAGTTCGTGTAGAAATGTACTGAGAAGTGTGGCGCGCGTTTGAATCAATAAAATCGAAGCTTCCTGTAAGAGGTGGTACGGTAAAGAGCACTAAAAGATGGTGAAAGTTGGTAAAAGGCTGCAAACAGGCGGTAAAAGAGGCGGTGGCAGGTGGTTGAAGGCGGTGGAAGACGGTCGAAGGTGGTTGAAGGTGATAAACCATGCACACAAGAGGTCTAAAGCGATGCCGGAAATAGTAAGTTGATTTGAGCCACCCCCCCGAGGAAAAAGAATTAAGATTTCACGTCTCTTCAACTTTTTCAACCTTTCCAGGTACGGTACTTCGTACCGGGGTATTAGAGACTGCAGGACGAATGACGATTCGTGTCGTGGATCAATAGAATCCTAATTCATTTTTGGGAGCGTTTTCAAAAATTCATTAGAGCTCTTTTTTGATCTCTAATGCATTTTTGAAAACGCTCCCAAAAATTAATTAGGATTTGATTGAGCCAGGACTCGAATCGTCATTCACTCATTCACTCCAAGGAAGATCGGTGATACCGTCACGAGTGTGGTTGGACTAACCATTGTATGGACGTGTGGACAGAGGCGAGCTCAGCGCAACAGGAGGCCGAGGCTGGATTAGAAGGCGGAGATGGTGGGTCCTTATGTTAGAATCTTAAAAGCTTAAAAGAGCAAGTCCTCGCATGCAAGCCGGCATTCTAACTACTAGAGTTGTCAAGAGGATAGCTGTTGTTTGTCTCAGAAGTCAAGCCTAAACTGAAACTATGTCTAAACAGCAGACAAGGACTTGGTTAGGAACTCTTCGTAGCTGCCACCAAAGAGCCTACTGATATCTCGTCGAATCTCTCCCCGGGTTGGTGTCCAGCCAGAAACATCCAGTTTGGCATACTCCTCCGCCAGGACATTTGCGATCATTGCCCTAGAATGAGGCCATTTGTACAACAGCTGATCCAGGACACGAGCATCACTGTGCTGGGCAGTGAAAGCAGTCCCAAGCATTTCCACTCTCATTTGCGTAATCTCTCGAATGATGCTGGGATTGTTGCAAAACCACCTTCAAGTTAGGACGAATCAGAAAGAGGAAAGGATAAGTTCAAAACATTGCCTTGACAAGCAACAGACCAGCCAGCAACTTTTGCATTACGTACCAGCAACCATAGATGTGAAGGTTCCGAAACTTGGATGCCAGAACCGCCGCTTCATGTTGATTGTTGCGAGAGAGGAAAGTGGCGAGAAACAGCACCTTTGGGAATCGTGAGCACAACCGGCTCAGAACACCGGCATCTGCAAAGGCTACCACCCCATCACCTGCCGACTGGAGCTGTTTGTTGACTCCACGGTGTGCCCCAATCTTGAGTGCCACAGGAAGATTCCGCTCCTCGCAAACCTTCATCAAAACCTCACTGAGAAAGTCGCTGTTCTCGTCAAGGACGGTCGGTGAATCGTCTTCTGCACCATCACAATTGACTACGCAATCCGCCATGTTGTTGGTTTGGTCCACGAATGCAAAGGGCTGCTTCATCGCCTCTTCATTTACACCAGTCTTCTTGACACCAGCCAAAGATCCTTCCCGCAGAACGAAATCGTGCGGAGTGGATGCCTGTGGGTGGGTAGAAAGCGCTGGTTGTTGAGATTAGGCGACACTTTTCAACGTGCGTCGCCAAGCCCACTCACCATCATGTACTCTGGTTTCATGGTGTCTGCATTTGCGACCAAATGGATTGAATCATGGCGATTCAACAAACAAAGTGATGAGCGTCAGAAGAAATGGCGCCAAGACTTTTGTACGATATACACACCACACCAATCTCGCAGATATTGTCGAGCCCCTTCCAAAGTGACCTCGTACCCCGATGTTTTCAGCGCCTTCTCTATCGTGGCGCGGTCACCCGACAAGAGAGGGTCTACCCGCAAGGCCGAGCGGTATCGCTCAGAGTAATCCTTTCGTTCGGGCCGCCAATGTTGAGCTTCGTTCGTATCGAATGGAATGTTGGTCATTACTGCGTACTGCACGCCGCTTTGGGCAAACACCCTTTCGCTAAATTCCTCGGTTCCTTCCAATCCACGGTCGCGATATGAGGCGTAGAACCTTCGAATGGCCTCCAAATCCCTCGTTGCGACTTCGTTCGACAGTCCCAATGCCACCAGAGTGGTAATGACACCGCGGCAAGCCTCGGAGACGGGTGATCTATCGACAAAGAGTGCCTGCCAGATTACATCGGCTTGTTCTCGTTTGCCAAGAGCATAAAAGCTTTCGGGTGTCATGGACGCTGGCGCTGTCATAAAGTACTCGGCAACCAAGTAGTGCTGGGAATACAAGGCAAGGCAAGGAATCAGATGGTTGGCATGTGCTACGAAACAAGCATGGAAACATGCAGGCAACTTACATAGGTCAAAAGTTCATCAAACCCCCACAGACACAACATGCCATGCGACGGTGGCAATAAATGAGTGTGTAGATCAATGACCAGGGTAGAGGCAACCTCGGAAATCACAACCGACGTCATTTCTTCCGCTTGTACGGGCGTCTTGAGTAGTTGACTGGACAACGGAATGGGACTGGGTCGATAGAACAAGGGTTTACGACCGTGCTGTTGTTGCGCGGTCATGTCATCCACCAATGCCGCACATTCCGTGGCCATTCCCTTGGGGTTGTAGGGTCCACTGGCTTCTTGCATTTCTTCCAACATTTCGACGAGACTATCGCCCGCCACCATGCGAGCATACAGGGTCGCAATGGCCTTGACAAAGTCTCCAAATGCCGGTTTGGCCGCTGCTGCCGCTCCCAAATTACCACCTTCCGGCGACAAAAGATAGGCTCGAATGACAGCTTGATAGTCAGCTGGTTGATGCGCCGTGGTACTTGTTCCGTAATAGTACGATGCCAAGACTTGACTCAATGTACGAGGATCCTCTCCTCCTGCCAGCCGCACTTTACAAGCGCATTTGAACTCGTACCATCCTTCTCCCCAGTTGTGACGCAGTCCATCCGCATACGTGACGCTATCGTTGTTGTCGTCTGTGTGGATTGCTGCATGACGATCCGCTCCCGCCAACCATCCGATAAAAATTCCCTCCTTTGCATCGCTGGAATCGCGGGGTGTCAACCACCGCAACAAGACGGCAAAGGCAAATGCCATGGTGACCGTCAATGGTTGTTCTTGTCGCGATAGTAACAAGTCACGGACAGTCGGTCCGAGTCGTATGCCTCCTTTAGCGGCGGCATTTTGGGTAATGAAAAAGGTGGCCAGTCCAAAATGAGCATGTGTCAATCGGGGCCTCCAATCGTCAAAGTAGGTCGCTTTGGTTTCGGGGGCGTGTGTTCCAAATCCGGGAAACGAGGATGGGACAATTTGATGTTGGACCAAGGCATCCAAATAGGCCAAGAACAAGTTGGCCGTCAAGACGGCATCTTCATTGATATCATCATCCTGGTTACTGTTGGTAGTAGCCAATGCGAGTTGATCCGTGTTGCCCCATTGCAGCAATGCCATGGCTTGCGCAATGGCCGTGTGGGTGGCATTGGCGACTCGGAGTTTGAGGGCAATGTCGCCTTGAATATGGAGTGGATTGGTGCGAATCACCAAGCCATACTTACTGTTGTCACGAAAACACGTGGGCAAATCCCCGCGGGGATCGCAAATGACGAGTGCCTTGGCGGGGATGGGTTCACAGCGGGGAATCATGCCATCGGATCCCGGACGTTGCGAGGTGATGCGATCGACCATGGTGTTGAGAAAGGCCACGTGTTGTTGTAGATATTCCGTCATGGCCATAGTACTTTTACTTGTATCATCCGCCTGATCACTAGCAGCCCTGGCGAGCATGTGTTTTTGAATCACGTCTCCATTGTTGGGTACATTGTCCATGTTGATGATGCATAGTTTCTGATTTGGCGTATTGGGTGCTTGCCAGGACTTGTCGTCGCCATATTGTTTTTGACAACATACCGTGAGCAATTCATAGAGATCCTTCATGACTTGCGTCTCGGGCGACGACAATCCCGCCTCAGTGACTCCCAATCCAATAATATTGCAACGCGTCATGCGGCTGTGAATCAATTCTCGGTACAAGGCATCCTTATTGGGAGCGTGTCCCAAGGAAAATGCCCCAAAACACTTGACAAAAACCGTCTCGGTCTCCCCATTGTACTGCACGGTATCAATGGGATAGGTAGCTTTGCTGTCAGTGTTTGTTTGTCGAGCTGACATGAATTGGACAAAACTGGTGCCTCGTGTCTGAATCAGTGCCGGCTTGCACTCGTTGGTGGCCACCAAGGGGGGGATCAAGACGGAACGCAAAAATCGACCCGTTCCAAGACACAAACAGTCAATCTCCTTGGCTTCATCGCTATCATTGGCGAGCCAATAATGAGGAGTTTCCATCGTGTCTGTCGAATATAAGTATGGAAAGGATTGGATAACGAGTGACAGGCGTAGTAGAAGTTGTTGCTCGGTGGGTAGAGTTGGTACGGTACAAGCAAGATAAAGAAAAAGTCTCAAGGATGAGTTCCAACCAGCGACAGCGTGGGAATAATATTCGCTCAAGCTCAATAATAAATCTCGTTATTGATAAATCCAATGAAAACACTTGCTTCGAAAGCTTGATGATTGGTGAGCCCAACGGAGGTGAGAGGGATAATGGAGCGATCGAGCTTCGAATCGAAGCGAATCTTGATGAGTGTCCTCTGTCGGTCGTTCCTTGGCGTCAACTGCGAGATGATGGGAAGGCTGAAGTCGTCGTGTCATCGACGATTCGAATGAGTCGAGTAAGATCCAAAAGATCCAATTTTCCGCAATCAGGAAACCGGCTTGATGACATTGCCTGGATGAAAATGACATGCAGGCCATGCCTGTGTAACTACTAGCTAGCTAGCTAGCTAGCTCTCTACACCCACAGCAGCAACGTCCCGCTGCCATTGCCTGCCTGAGAAATATTGACCATTCCATGGGGGGAACTTCATGACATTCTACTAGCTGTTACTGTATGCAAGCACTACCCATGAATCCCCACCACCAGAGCGTCTTCGAAAATGGTTGCTTTCCAGGCCCTATTCCAAAGGAAGATGTAGAATAATGAGCTCCCAGAAGCTTTCCCTTGTACCGTAGTAGAGAATCATTTACAGTTATTTTCAGTATCAGTTCAAAGTTTGTGTGCCTCGCATTCTTGCACACAGACTAGCTACAAGCTCCGTTCCGCCTCGGCATCTTGTCGCATGATTTCGTGTGACTTGCGCAAAAGCGTTCGATAATCCTGTTCGGTCATGCCCATGCTTTGCAAAAATCCATTGCATTGTTGAATGTAGGTGTCATTGAGAGCTCCCATAAGTGAGAATCTAGTGAAAAACACATCCCATCGTTCTTCAATGGCTTCCACCTGATCCAAAAAGGCCAACTTGCCCAATGGATCAAACGTATCATATTTGGCTCCAAATTCAATCAAACTTTGATGATCGCGACAGAGTTTTTCATATTCTTCCTTCACAACACCATCTAGCTTGGCATCATCAAATGGTGGACTGGTAATTTGTTCGGCGGCCGTCATGGCCGACATGGAGGGCGATGGTTTGTCAGCAGAGTCGTTGTTCGCTTCCGCCATGAGTTTGCCAAGATCGATATCGGGTGGTGGAAGAGGTGGATGTGTATTGTCGGCCATGGCCCGCATACAGGCCGATTGCCATTTCATCATGGCACCCAATTGTGCCACCGATTGTCCGTGGACATTCAAATGGGCTTCGGTCAATTTGGCATATTCCTTGGTTTGAAAGTCTCCACTCATGCGTAGACGGGCCACCAGCGTTTCCCATTGATCGACGGCGTGATCCAATCCATTGGCAACCACGCGGAGTCGTTCGGGTTCGGGAGTTTGTCCCATTTGCAAGTCGAGTTGGAAGCGGGTCATTTCGGTAGCAAAATCCGGAGCATGTTCCTGCATTTCGTCCATGGGAGCATCCATTGCCGTTGCGGCGGCACTGCGAAATGGACAAAAGGGTCCTATCGGTGTCAGAGCCATGAACAAGATACTACTACATGGTCGTCTTGGGTCATGACAATGGTGGTTTCTAGCGGTAGTGGGAAGAGGATGCTGTGAGAATGCCTGGCTGGATGGAACCAAAAGAGCAGCAACCGCCACCAGTAAGATCAGGAAATTCCAGAGGTGGGACCAGTGATGATTCGTCATGGTACTTCTTTGTTGGGCTGATAATGGATTTTAAAATTGCGGAACATGGCCGTGGCCGTTTTGTGATGGCAGGTGTCATGGTGGCAAGAAGGGATCCAAGCGGAGATTGAGCAACTGAGCGCCCTATTATGCTACCCTACACCTACCGTACACTTCTACGGTAGAGCGCCAGACGCATACCTCCCACCCGGGCAAGATTGGTTTTTAAAAAGCCGAAGACCGACCATGGCCACAACCGCTTCGACAGCGATCGACGGCACCACCCTCCCTCTGATACTCAGGTAGGCAGCATCAAACGCCACCACAACAAAGGAGGTTCGTTCTACACATCGAATCCCAATAGATCCAATACTGTACTGTACATGATACCGGTAGCTACGGTAGCTAACAATGGCATCATCCAAAGCCGCGGGGTATACAACTCGCAAACTGTACCAGACATATCCAGCTCTTCGACGAGAGGTCAACAAGGTTCAACAAGAGATCTTTGGCTATTTTCCCAACTTGGGTGTTCGAACGGGCCACCAGAAAACAAAAAAGTCACTCCAAGGGGTCTACCTGAACCGATATTATGATGAACCCATTGACAAATATGCAAGAAAGGTGAGTGTTGTGTTGTTGATATCATTCACGAGACAATGGAACTGCAGTTGTATAATAGTGAGGCTGCCCGCGATCGGTACAGTATCTGCTGTCCATGTGGCCGTTTGGATTTTGCTAATCAATCATGCTATTGTTGTCTGGCTTGTCATTATTATAAAACAGGCCCACCCTGAGGGATTCATGACAGAGTTGCAAGAGAGAAGACACGTCAAGCGAGAGTTCATGAGAAGAAAGGGCAAAGGACCACCCAAAAAGGGATCTGGAAAGAGATCCAAGAAATAGAAGCTTACAACAACAATGTAGTCCTGATTGAGAGGGAGTAAAATGGAATAGAAAGGAGGATTTAATTTTAGATTAAACTGTCTGTCCCGACCACCCCGAGCTTTCTACCACCTGCAAAGAATTCGAGCACGAAGCCACGACGACGAGACATCGGAACGATTGAGGAAGGTGCTACGGTATCATTATGATACCGTAGTTTGATAGTTTGAACAGAGGGCCCTATGATAACTGTTGTGACGGGAGAATGGCATTTACATGCATTCACGTCATCAACAGAATCAATCGAGTCGAGTCCACGACGATCGAGAACGACCACTCTACCGCTATGCATAGCTATCGTAGTTGGAGAGATTGATCTATCTAGGAAAGGTCTTCTCTACTTGGTTAGATATTAGGAGCAAGGATCACAACTACATCCACACAGATTTGTTCCATAGCAGGCAGACAGGTTGCTGGTTGCCACTCCATAGCAACTGTCCCCATAACAGAGCTGTTCCTCCTCTGGAGGGAGTGGTACCTTGTTGCACAGTCCATGAGGGATACTCCCTCTCAAGGATGTGTTCGTAGATGCCGCCAGTGCAAGGAAAGCTACGAGATCTACCAGTACCAATCCAAAGTGGACCAAAACGACGGTGCTGCCATGGAAGCAAGCGACTAGCTAGCTAGAGGTGCGAAGATCCAACTTGGAAGGAGGAAATCGTACCGGTACTAGACTACTAGCTAGCTACTCTTGGTGCAACCACCGGAAAGCGTAGAGCTCCTGTACAGGAATATGGATCAACTACCGGAATAATTTAGGGTTAAAGTTCATAGTTATTTGTTAGTTTCCGGTGGTTGATCTTTTCCAGTGGTTCATCCAAGAGTAGCTAGTAGTAGCTACGAGTATGCATAGGTAGTGACTTTGTCACTCGAATCGAATCGAATCGATGACAGGAAGTTGAGTTAGTCGAATAAGTCAAAAGCCAATGATTCCACTTTTAGGTCAAGTGGAGCTACTAGACTATAGCAAGATCATGTCAATATGGGTCTATAGAGGTTGTAAACCTCCCCTCCAGACTAGGATCCAGGCAAAGGCAATGGCCCTGGTAAAAAAAAGAGAGATAAAAGCGGACCAATACAACTGCAACCGATCTCCACAGGGGAAAGGCAGAAGGGACGTCTATTATATATATCAGAAGTGCAAGTGCACCATCGGCACCACTGAGAACCAACACCTAGTCCACCATCAGCGACCAGAGACATGGAAGATACCTGTGACGACTGGAACTAACTCACCGAACAGTACAAACATCTCAGACACGTACACCCTCGTGCAAGACGACCTGGCGTATCCTTCACGGCACGAGTGCGCCAAGTTCAGGCTGGAACCAAACTGCGGCGGCAACACCCACCCAACACCATCCGCACACAAACCCGCCTGCAGCCCGCAAGAACCGTGCCTTCGTCAAACCATACCGCGAGTGAAGAAGGGTGACCGCATCATTCATCTCCCGCAACGACAATTACAACGAGACGGACAGGGTACCATCCAAGAGCCCGCCCTGTGCAGATGGCCGTTCGTGGGACATCAAGCTGGACCCCAGATGTGCCTGGCGGGTATCACAATCGACGTATACAAGACGACACCGCTTCCGCTTGATGAAAGCAGGTAACTCTACAGCCGGTCGGGACATAAAAAACGCAGCAACAAACAACAACAGCAGCAACAACAGCAACACGCCAAGCTCGCCACCTCCCGTGCAGTCGGCGGCGTAATTGGGCGGCTTGGCCGGCCGACACGGGGGATTATATATATGGTAGTCATGAGGGTCTGGCTCCGACGGAGGGTAAATTGGATGGAAGTAGGTCTGTCTGTGATACATGCAGCAGGCCTCTCTGGTATAACCAGGGCCATTGCCTTTGCCTGGATCCTAGTTGGAGGGGAGGTTTACAACCTCTATAGACCACATATTGACATGATCTTGCTATAGTCTATAGCTCCACTTGACCTAAAACTGGAATGCCCACCTTCCAGACAGGGAATGAAGAGATTCTACAGAACGGAGAGTATGAGTTAACAGGGAGCCGACCATAAGGGAGACTGACGGACAGGAATCCGGGAGAGCCACTCATCCAAGGATGAGGTGGTGGACCGAAGTGTCGGGTGCACAGGTGGGTGCCTATGTGGTGTTGATGACTAGCTAGAAGGACTACTAATCGGGCAGCGCTACAAATCAGGTTCACTTTTTCTGAACCAGAGTTGCAGCCGCCGACACCAATTTTCCTTTTTTCCCTTCCTCCGCCGGGTAAATTGGATGGAAGTAGTCTGTCTGTGATACATGCAGCAGGCCTCTCTTGTATA
>CAICTM010002314.1:0-15964 GCA_903772945.1 Seminavis robusta
TGTCCGTTTGTCCGTTTGTCCGTCACAGTTTTTAGCCATAACCCTAATAGAAGTAGACTACCAAAAGAAAAACAGATGGCTGGCTAGCTAGCTAGGTCTACAGCTGCAGCCAGCTAGCCTGGCTTGCCTACGATGTAGCTACTGCCAATCAAAATCAAACTCGTTGAGGGCTCATGCCTTCGGCAGCCTGAATATTTTTGGCTTCCTCTATTATTGCAGACCCAACCAGTCGATTCTATTCTTGAACGGAACTTCAGGAGGACGGGGTACGATAACCATTTTAGACTACTGTACTGTCTTTTTTTAACTGGTCCCTCCTACAGCCATCGTACTACAGACCTAGCAATTTTACTATAATTTTTTTCCCCAACTTCCCACTTTAAAGTCACTTGGGATTTCCATGGATACATTTAAACTTTAAGGTATCCGGTTTTCTATTTCCGCATGTACATTAATACTTTAAGGCATTCCTATAAATCTTTAAAATGGGCCATTAAATCTGACCTGACTCCACCTCATACAGGGACATTTCCTACCACCACCCACCCACACAGCTCACTGTAGTGGTCCCTCCTTGGTATTGTAGTTGCCTTGCAAGCAATTCTATTGTTCACCATGTCATTGTTTGCTGGCTTTGAAAAGCAGAAACAGTGGACGAATTGGATACAGAAGATGAAGAGGAAATTGGCAACAATTAGGTAGATAGCAGCTTTTAGGCTTTAGGCAAGCATGTCATTATTACATGTACATTGACTTTCTTGTGCACTTCCCACTTTACAGATTCTGGTAAAAGTACTTAGTTATGAACCTACTCTTTATAGCCATGGTCTCCGTTTGTAAAGTATAGCTGCTGGGTCTGTATGGTGAAACCGCAAAAATGAGGAATGCAGCAAAATCTCACGGAAGAGCATGCCTGGCTCTTCAGGGAAACAGCTAAGTCAGCGGGAGCTGCGATACCTCGGCAGAAAGACAAATAGAAGGAGGATGATCATGTTTGAGATTGCACCCTTCTTTCAAGGCGGCCCTGGCGCCGGTATCATATTTAAGCTAGCCCTGGCGACAACACCCGACTTCGTCGTGTGTTGCCGCCCGCTAAGCATAATTTTACAGCTGCCATTCCCTTATTGTAACTCCAACCATTACAGCTCCTGCTGGCTTATTGTGCTTTTGTGCTGAGTGCACTAACCTTAAATATTAATGATTTATTCCTACCCTAACGTTTATTGAATCATCAAAGTTCAGTTTTGTTGGCTTCTGACTATCTCTATCCTTATACTTTGGCTTCACCGGAACCACATCGGTTCAAACGTCTTTTAAGGTCTGGCCGTCGCTACACTTGGTTTTTCTTCAAATTGCTCGATTTGGGTGGGGATAACGACCAATCTTCTGTTATTTGACACAAATTCGATCAAAAGAACTGCAGAACTATAGAATTGTCATTTGTTGCCCTACCACGGCCAGACCTTAAGAGCCAAATCCTCGATTTTGAATGGATGTGGAACAGGAAACAGGAAATAGGAAATATGAAATAGGAAATACCGAAAAAGGGGGTGAGGGCTCAGGCAGATAGACTGCCGAGGTAAAGTGACCCTTACCATAATCAATCTTTTGGAACACTTTGGAAAACGTTCATTCTCTATGGATTCGGGTTTTTTTCAGCCCTTGTCTCTTGTCTCCCTTGCCTCATTTTGGATCCTTGACGACTATTGGATCCATAGGACGAATACATCCACAACCGAATATTGTCAATCCAGCCATTGTAGCCAGCTACCCTATGGTTACATCGACGACAGTGGCAACTGTAACGAATATACTCATTTTCTGCTTTGCTGGCTACATTTGGTTACCTCGCATTGGATCCTTATGAAGAATACATGTATGTACAACGAATATTGTCAATCCAGCCATTGCACGCCAGCTACCATATAGTTACATCGGCGACAGTGGCCACCACACTAGGTTCAGCCGTGGCTTTGCTCCCTACACTCGGTTACCTCGTATTGGATCCATAGGATGAATACATGCACAACCGAATATTGTCAATCCAGCCATTGTAGCCGGCTGCGGTATAATATATCGGCAACAGTGGCAACTGTAACGAACACACACTCAGGTTATTCGGCTTTGCTGGCTACACTTGGTTACCTCGCATTGGATCCTTATTACAAATGTATACCTGTATGTACAACCAAATATTGTCAATCCAACCATTGCAGCCAGCTACCGTATAGTTACATCGGCGATAGTGAAGTGGCAGCCAACAGTACCGAATACACTCAGGTTCGGCTTTGCTCGCTACACTGGGCATCGGTAGCCTCTCACTCTTCTTGTTATCCAGAGTGATCGATGGTTCGAAAAGGACTCGATAAAGGGATTTCCTTGGCCATCAGCAGTGCAGCAGAGAAAACAACAAATAGATATGAGTTTTGTTTTCTGTGCTCAACTGAAGAAAACCGGTGACTTACCCTTGTTCTTGAAATTCCACGAACTTGGTTATTATGGGCCGAGAACTGACTGCCATCCCACTGACCATACGGTATGATTCAATACAGTGTCCCAAATAGTGAAGTTTCGATTTCGAGTTTCGATTTCGAGTTTTGACTTCTTTGATGGTCGAAATTATTGTTTTTGCTCATGTGTCCCAAATAAACTTTTTCAAGTTTCGTGTTTCTGTTTCGACTTTCCGTCCCAATTTGGTTAAATCGTGGATGTCCTCCAAAAGTATCCGAACATAAAAGAAAGACGAATCTCAAAATTTCATGTTTCGACTTTTTGGCGGCAAAGTGGAAAAAAGTCGAAATTTCATGTTTCGACTTTCGACTTTTGAGTTCGGCTTTCGAAAGTTTCGACTTTAAAAGTCGAAACTCGAAATCGAAACTCGAAAAAAAGGTCAAAACTTCACTATTTGGGACATGCTAATGAGGGATGGCTTTCCATTCTGCACTGGACACTGATGGCTTGAGTGAGGATTATAATACATGTAGAGGTATGATTCGATTCGAATAATTAAAACAACTCACCTGTTGATGGCCGAGAACTGACTGCCATCCCATGGTCCATAGAATTCAATGAGGGATGGCTTTCAAATCTACACCTTCAATATCACTCTTAATAATAGCTTACTTTGTACCGTACCAGTCGTTTGATCGTTCCAACACCATTCTTGTCAGCCAAGCTTGAATTTCTCTCCTATTTGCCATAGAAATTCCATGAGGGAGAGTAGTCACTGCTGCGCCTTCAATAATGGACTTGCGACGAAGCAAGTGAACAGATCGGCAGCAGAGGTGCGAGGATAGATTGAGGTACGAGTACCAGTACTGTTTACCCTTAACCTTAGTAACTTCAACAGTTCTTTTTATCCACGAATCGATCTAAATCTTTCGAAAGGGATCCTGTTACTTATGGATACACATGACCATTGATTCTGCAACTGACTTGCCGCTACTCTAATTTACACAGTAAACGCCGGCAAATCGATTCCAGAGTGCAACTGAGGGGTAACCAAAAGGAGCGTGGTCTGGGAGACCAAATTTAACGATGTTCCATGGGATGTTTTCTTAAAAGCGTGTGTCGAGCAGCAGCACACCTGGGGAATCCCCCGTCCGAGTTTCCACGCCCCCGCAGCGTGGAAACTTGAACCCTGATGAGTTCTCGCAACTATGACCCTAATCATGGTTGCCGAGAGGACCATCTCACAATTTGCAAAATTAATTCCCACGCTCCTCACCTACAACTCAAGTACATCTCTACATCTCGCAGGTCATCACCTGCGTTCCGGAATTGGATACCCCACATGATGATGCACCGCATCAGCTCCTCAATGCCTCTCGAACAGGATTACCCTTAAGGCAACGACGCCCATCCAAGACCACATTTGGCAAGATCGACAGCGGCAACCATGAATCACTAAAGCCAGCCAGCGACCTAGCCAAGATCAGCCATTGAACTGCCGATCGCAAGAAGGTTGTCTCTCTCTCAGCTCACAATTCTTCATTCAGCCGACGCTGAAAGCAAGAACCTAGATTAGATTAATCTCTTGCGCCGGCATCAGGTTTCGTATCTTTTCGACCCTCACCATGGCCAGCTCTAATTTTTTGGATCTCGTCTCTCGTGTAGCGGCATGGGAGGTACATGCTCCTAACTATGCTGATATCCTCACTGCTGTGGGTGGCGCCTCGAATGCAAATCGTGATGTTGCCTCTCGCGCCATGAGCCAATTTTGCCTTCGTTCACCGGTTACCTTTGGCTTCGTCCTCCAAAATGATGAAACGAATATCTACATTGGACACTCACTCTACGCTTACCCCGTGAATCCGAGCCAGGCCTCTCCTTATGACAATCTCTACACTATCGTGGTAGGGAACGATCTTCGAAGCGCTATCACGGTGGTCCTCCCCATGTTTGCCTTCGAGCGCACGGCAAACATCGCCTGCCACAACATGACAATTATTGACGGAGGACTTTTTCACGGGAAGCCGAAAACCGAAGCGCTTCCCCTCTGGATCTGTCACTACGAGAACAACAACACTAATAGCAACAAACACAACCAATCGGTCATACCTATACCATTACACTACCTATTAGCACCATTAGAAGCATTGAAACGAAGCGAAAGGACCTCAGGAAGCCTGTTTTCTGTTATCTTGTTGAAGAGTACTGTTTTACTATAGGATTCAACTCAACGTCATCACGGAAAACATACATCCTTTTTTCCTCTCTTATCTCTCATTCAAGCCCCTCCAGTCGCAAGGATCGATACCTCCTATCACCTGCGCACCTCTCCTATCAAGCGACTATCAACGCGGCGTTCTCCGGTCCAGATTAGGAAGCCATCCCAATTGCAATCCTACGAGATCGGGCGGGTTTTCTATTCTCGACCGCCGACGGCCAAGTTGGAAGAATTTGACAACAAGAAGAAGTCTCCGGTCTTCTGCAGTTCCAGAATAGAAGAGAAACACATACTCATTTGTTACTTTCTGTTCTCTCACTGTCGACGGCCCAAGAAATCCCATTGTCGGCCGATCCTCTTTTCGAACGATCGACCTCTATCTTCTCCCTCAACCACAGGCTCGGTTAACCTTATCCCTCAGGCAACTGACTCATCCGAAACGCGAAATCCTCCGAATCGACTCGCGAATCGAATCGGTCTTCGAATCGAATCCAAGACTCGCTCCTCCGTGAATCGATCCTCCCGCGACCGTACCTCTACTCCGTACCTCTTCCTCCGTACGAAGCCTACTATCAAGTAGGACTTCACGAGATACCTGCAGTGACCACCAAGAAGAGAATTACACCTGTATTCTTGCTTTCTCACCGGCCACTAGTGGTTTCTCCCGACGTCCTAGTTGGCCCTGATCCTACTGATCCAACCAGTCCTATCCCTATACAGACTGATTGACTGATCGACACCTGCTGTTACAACCCTCCATTGATATCTAACTCCTCACCAAGAGGAACAACAAACAACAACAGAGTTCCTGTAAGGACTTGAGTCAAGGTGGCTGCCACTAAGAGCCCTGCAGTCAGCGTCACCCTCAACTATCACCAGGCTTGGCTGCATTTTATCGTTTCACAGCCCCTCCCTGGGATATCCAACTCCTCTCCAAAGGATCCCACCCACAAGAAAACAACTCAAAAGCTGCCCCTCTAGCGTTTTGGCTAGATTGTGCAACACTTCATTGACACAGCCACCTCTCTCTACTGCACCTGACTCTCCTACTGAGCTTAAGGAGCTCCAAAGGATTGAGCCCCAGACAGAACTGCAGCGTGGTGTGGCATAGATATTAATACAAAACTGACTCTATCTCTCTCTCATTGATTGTTGAGTGACTCTCCAGTGACTTCCACAGTTCCACCTGAATCGAGTACCCTCTACAATCTTGGCTTGAATCTCTGTTGCATTGATAGCATCGTGTCACTACAACAGATTGAGTACAGCCCTTGAGACAACACAGTGTCATCCATCAGTAACACAGCCCCATCAACCAACAAACACCCCTTGATCCCCCACCACTGCTCTACTGGCTATAGCGTGACTTCTCCAGTTTTCCCTGAAGAATCCCTAACAGCCTTTGGCTCTGATACCATCTTCTCCTGCAGGTAGTGGTATACCTGCCACAGACTTGGCCACAGCCTTTGATCCAGTGGCAACAACAACCCAAAAACTTGATATAAATCCTTGATTACCAGTGCCTCAGTGCATTGCCCCTTGAAAACACCCTTCTACATCAATCATCTCGCCACCTCACAAGCAACCTCCATTGCTTGCGTTGAAGCAACGACACTACAGTCAATACTCCAGATACAAACTACATCACCAACAACCCACCTACCACCCCACCATGACTTCCCCATGCTCTACCCACTACTTCACTCAAACCCAAGGTTCCTCCCAGACATTCCCCCACTCCCACACTTCACCCAACCAACCACATCCACCATCCTCCGCAGACTTAACAACACCACTCCCCAGATGATCAACCAACAGCTCCTAGAGCATGCAACCATCTTGAGGATACACCCCTTCCGAATCACACCCTACCCTATCAGGGAGGATGCCTTTTTCTCACCCTTGAAACAGGCACGCCTTATCCTACAACACACCATCAACCATGCTACATCCCAACTCCTACAACAACACTCAACCCCAACAGGATCTCCCCTCCTGCCCCTGGCACCAGCCCACTCCCAGTGCCCCCTTATCCTCCTTCTATTGACTCAACAACCCCTCGAACAGCCCACAACACTCCAGCAGCCACTGTGCCTCCCTCCTGGGAACCACACACTGCCAGTGTGCATTTGACCCCATCTTCTCCTGCTTGTTGGCCTCTATCTAACATTTTTGTGCATTGGATGGGTTACACCCTGCTCTGGTCCAGCCTGAGGAGTACCACCTCCTACGGGCTCTGCTGGCATCTTGCCTTGCATGCCAAGGCCCTTGCACAGCTTGGGACCTGATCACCCAGACACACCTTACTGGCGAGCACTCTTTGGTCTGGCAATCTAACTGGTCCTCACGGTCCCTTTGGTGATAATGGTTTCAATACCGACAAAAATCCTGTGTAAGCCCTGTAACCCAGGTTTTGCGCTGCAGGTTCCCTATCAATGTGCTCACCCCCCTACCCAGGGCATCTGTCTACTTGGTGCTGGCTCCACGTTGGGCCAGTGGATGAGGTCATGTTGATTGGGCAAATAAGTAGATGACGACTCAGCTAGGTGGGGGCTTCCCCACCACTTGCCCCGCGTCATAAAAGCCACTCCGTGGCCATAGTTTGTTAAACTAATGAGTATTTTACACCCTGACAATTATTGACGGAGGAACCATGTTTGCTGCCGTCCTCCGCTCCTGTGCTCACACAGTGGCCCCCACGGCGGCGGTGTCCCAGACACTGATGTCTTCCGGTCCGTCGTGTGATGCCTCTTCCATCCTATCTTTCTGAAGCCGTCCTCGCGTCCCGTCCCGAGGGACAGTACAGTCTTCCCCAGTTCCGTGCGGAAGTTCTCACCCCTGAGATAACCCACGCAGATCCTGCGCGACAAGCTGCCATCGCCCCTTTGGTCCAATGGTTCCGCGCCTGTTGTACGTTTGGTCGCGGGAGGTCATACGTCCACTAGCAATGACGCAGGCAGCCAACGTGGCCGTGCCCATTAGCGCTAACGCGCTCCAACGAAGCACCAACCGGGTGCTCTCCCCCTACCTGGCGCGCTTGGCGCGGTGGTCCGGGCCTGACAATGCAACCTTCAATGCGGGAATCACAAACCTACGTGACACGCTGGAGGCTACTGTTGAACAACAACTCCAGTATGACCGTGAGAAGAGCAACAAACCTTCACAGATAAATTCGGGTCGCCCTAGCCACTCGGTCCACAACCCTGCAACGTGGCGATGACGCAAACCTTCCCGTCATTCACCTCTGCTCGGAAGTCCCCTAAGGGGAATGAACACGGGATCCTGCAAGCTCAACTAGACGAACGCACTCAGGCATCGGCGCTGCCCATTAACCTCGCCAACAAACCCTCTGGTCACTGGACACATTCTGGATGTGTCTTCCGCATAGTACTTCGTGAACGGTCAAGGGACCACCTTGGCGAGCTCTCCCCCTTTTCAGTAGTGTGCCAAGGCCATTCGAAGCAAGGCAGTCCAGGACCTAGCGCTCGAGCGGATATTTGAGAAGGGAGCCTCCTCACCTTGGAAGATGCCATCGCATCACTTCCACCGACGTCAAGTTTCCCACCGATGCTCGCTGTGCTGAGGAGAAACTCTATGGCTTCTCCATCATGATAGACGTCTTCCATGGAGGAAACCATCCAGTTTCGCGCTCCGTGCGAGATGTGGCCCTCTCGCTGGGATCCTACCTCCACTCCATCCATGGCCTACACGCTGACAACCGAAGTGTGGCAGTGACTTGTGCGGTCGCATCCTTTTCCAACAAGATTACTTCTTGTGGGTCAACGAAGCTATCCTGAATCCGGGCGCTGCTGCCCCCAACTTTGGAGCACTCACTAGACTCGTTCAGTCCTCCCGTGCCTCATCTCTCGCAGAGCTCCCTGCTCACTGGTACTCGTTCTTCAAGCCCGCTCCCAAGCCGCCTAGCAAGAAGCCTGCCGGAGCAAACCAACAGCGAGCGGGAGCACCCCGTTACCAACGTCCACGGCGATGAGGACCTCTTGAAGCTTCCGGGATTCTGGGTTTCCGCTCCATCACTGAGATGCTACTCAGCGGCTATGGGTGCAGAAGCTCCACACTCTCCTCACGGACTGTTGGAGTTGCTGATCCGCAGCCCTAAGTTTCCACGCCTGGACTCGTCACCCGTATTGGAGCTCCCGCTCCTATCTCCGGTGGCGTCCATGCCTCGCAAGCAGTTTGGTCTCCGCCTATTTGATCGCGATGTCTCTCCTGTGAAACCTCCAAGGACTAGCAGGAGCACTCCTGCTCGCAAAACACCTTCACACGACGAAATCTACCACTTCAACTCACGCCCTCCCACACGCAGCCTCTCGCTGTCAATGTCTTCATCGTCAAAGCGGTCGGCTGGCCTACTCGCCCGGATCACCTAAGAAACGCCGACCGCCTTCATCCACTACATCAGACACCACTAAAACTACTAGCCCTGTCGTTGACACCAGATCAATCCGAAATGACAGACTAGGTACGTTAGTCCAAAACCTTTGCTCAGCCTACTCGAAGGCAGAGACGTGGGAATCCTTGTCACCGACTTCAGAGGGCGCTCCTACCTTGCTCCGAACTTGGAGGATTCGACCATCCTGCCATCCCCTTGCTCTGTCACTGGGAGAGACCATGGGGTCCCGTACAAAACGAATCACCTCCTGGACGACGGAACAGAAGGAGGAATGCATCCGCCGCGGCTGCACAAATCTGCTACCAAGCATTCCGACTTCCTCCGTGAGGAATTTTCCGAGTTCATTGAGAACAAGTTCTGGGCTGTCCTTCCATTCGACCTCGTCAAGGACGAACCTCCCTCCTTCTATCTGCCACTGCGGTCAAGGTGGAAAAGACCGACAAACCCCGACTCATCAGCGACCACACCTGGAACTGGGGTTGGCCCTTCGTCAACGAAACCACATCACATCACGCGCCGCCCGAGGCCATGCAATTTGGAAATGCCCTGCCGCGCATCTTGTACGATGTGCGTCACGAACCCCAAGTTTGGACCCGTCCGACTCTGCAAGCATGACATCAAGGACGGCTTCTACCACATGTTCCTGAACCCTTCCGACTGCATCCGACTCGCGCTGGTGCTGCCTCGCTATGAAGGTGAGCCCCAACTGGTGGCCATCCCAATGTCATGTACTATGGGTATGGATGGTGTCGAGTGCCGCCCACTTTCAGTTGGCATCTGGGAGTACCTGACGCGACCGAGCAAATGAACGCTTCCTGAAGTCCCCAGAGCCTGTCCTCCACATAGACTTGAGCATCATGCCGAGGCAATGGATGACCTGGACCCGTCCACCACTCCTAGACCACGGGAGAAGGAGGACATGCGGCAATGCAAGAACTCCTTGGGATCGCCACCTCCCCCTAGTTCGCGGGACCCTCGAATAGACCTTTGCTCCAGCCCATCGGGCGAAATGATGTGTTCGTTGACGACTTCATCCAACTGGGCCAAGGAGGAAAAAACCGTATGAAAGCGCTGCGCAGGCACTTACTCCATGCCATTGACGAGATTCTCGCGCGCCCCAACCTCAGCGAGAAACACCGAAATGAGGCAGTCTCGCTCAAGAAGCTCCTGCAAGGAGATGGAAGCTGGGCTACTCGAAAACTCATTCTGGGATGGATCATCGACACCCTTCGACAGACTCTGGAACTTCCACCCCACCGGAAGCAAGCGCTCGCCGACATCTTCAAGGAACTAGCCGGGTGTCGCAGAGTCGGCTACAAGCGTTGGATGCAAATCCTCCGCAAACTGCGCTTTGTCTCTGTAGCCATCCGGGCTCCGCTGGACTCTTCAGCTGCCTCCAGCTCGCCCTCACGAAGTCCAAAGGAGGTAGAATCCGGATCAATGCTGCGCTGAGATCCCACATCGATGCCTTTGCTGATCTGGCTGCCAGCCTCTGCCACCGCCCAACACACTTGGCGGAGATCGTCCCCCAGGACCCATCCTTCTTCGGCGCCACTGACGCCGCCAAGGCTGGAATGGGCGGTGTCTACTTTGACTCCGAGGAAACTCCCTACCTATGGAGGTTCCCGTTCCCTCCCGATGTGCAGGCTCAGCTCGTGTCCACGGACAACCCTAAGGGAACCGTCACCAACAGTGACCTCGAGCAAGCCGCCATCCTTGCGCAACACTCCTTGCAAGCGTCGCGGCACTGCGTCACCTACGCCACCCTCTACACTCTCTCGGACAACACCCCGGCCGTCTCCAGAGTCTCCAAAGGGGCGGTGACTTCAGATGGACCTGTGGCGTTCCTCTGCAACTACGCCTGCCGACACCAGCGAGAGCACCGCTACTGCGCCCTCTCGTCCTACATCCCGGGTCCTGCCAACGTGATGGCTGATGATGCGTCGCGTCTGCAACACCTCACCCTGCCTGAACTTCTCGCCCACTTTGAACAGCGCTATCCGCAGCACAAACCCTGGCAGGTGTTGACTCTGCCACCCGAGGTCAGTTCACAGTTGATCTCCGCCTTGCGCTGCAGACCGCCTCCAAGAACATTGTCTCCAAGACGGCCGCCGCCCGAGACCGAACCTTCAGACGATGGTGTGACTTCTGCGCGGGCCTCGGCGTCAACCCATCCCTCTGTGATATCCCTGACCAAGAAATCCGAGCCTGCTACCTCCTCGTCTTCGGAAACCGTTACCGCCAGTCTAACAATGTCCGAGCTGACTCAGTGGACAAGGCCCTTCTCGCCGTCGGGAAGGGGATCACCGACCTGGGTCACCCGGATCCCAGAAAGCTCAAAGCAGGATCCAACCACAACCATCCAATACTCGCTGCTTTCCTCAAAGGACTCAAGGATGAGGATGGACCCCCTGACCGAGCCTACCCCATCAACCTCTCCATCCTCCGAGCTATGCTCGATGCCCTGGACTAGGGGGTTTTAATTACTTATTTAGGTTAACAACCTATTGGGTCCGGAGGACCTTTTTCTACGCTGGCAATAGTTGAGCCCGAGGGCCCAAATAGCTGAGTTGTATACCATTGATGAATTGCACGATAGGAAGATTCACGGTGCACACCAAGCGTCAACACTGAAGGAGGATATGCCTCATAGTAGCACGGCTACACTATCCTATAGTCTCACCGCCGTTCACCTCCGCCCCATGAACAAGGGGCGGGTCCCTACAGCTCTACTTACAACGGAAGTGTGCATCTTCCCATCATGACCTGGAGCACGGTGGCCTAGCCAGGATTTAACCTATTAGAAGGGCGCTGATCGACAACAGTCATCATCGATCCACCTCCACCACAGGTGCATCTGAGTGATCAGGTCCCATGCTGTGGCCATTGCCTTGTCGTGCAGGGCAAGATGCCAGCAGAGTCCATAGGCGGTGGCGCACCTAAGACTGGACCATGTCAGGGTATGACCTATCCAGTGGGCGAACAACGTCAGGCAGAAGCCGACAAAGAGCCATGCGATAGAGCCAAGTGACGCACTGGCAGGCAGTGGCTCCCAAAGGGGAGGCACAGTGTCTGCTGGGGCGGTGTGGACTGTAAGAGGGGTTGTGGGGTGGATGTTGGAGGGGTGGTTGTGGGCTGTAGATGGTATGATGCTGGAGGGAGGAGGGTAGGGTATGTTTGCTGTGGTAGGCATGATTGTTGGTGGATGGAAAGGTTGTTGTATCGTGTAATGTTGACTGTCGGGTCGTTGCTGCAACTCAAGCACGGGGATTGCTTGTGAGGTGGAGAGGAGGATTGATTCGAAGGAATCTATTCAAGGAGGCCAATGCTCTGGGGCACTGGCAATCAGTGTATGGATCAAAGGTGTTGGGTGGAGATGGCCACTGGATCAAAGCAAGGCTGGGTCCCAATCTAGTACAGGTACCACAACTGCAAAAGGAAGGGATCAAAGCCAAAGGCTGATAGAGGATTCTCAACAGAGGTCTGGAGAAGTCACTCTGTAGCCAGTAGAGACGGTGGTTGGTGTGATCAAGTGTTGGTGTTGGTTGATAGAGCTGTGTTACTGTTTGACACTGGGTGTTGTCTCAAGGGCTGCTACTCAATCTGGTGAAGGCCACCACAGACTTCAACAGAGAGTCAAGCCAAGATATGTAGAGGGTACTCAATTCAGTGGGATGGACAAAGACTGAAGAGTCACTCAGCAATCAGGTGGAGAGGTGGTAGGGTCAGGTGGTTGGTGATATCTGAGCCACACCACGCTGCAGGTCTGTCTGGAGCTCAATCCTTTGGAGCAGACACACTCAGTAGGAGAGTCAGGTGCAGGAGCAGAGAGGTGGCTGGTTCAATGAAGGTGTTGCACAATCTATATGTGATTCTAGAGGGGCAACTTTTGTTGGGTCTTGTGGGGGTGAGATCCTTTGGAGAGGAGCTGTGTATCCCAGGGGGGCTGTAGACCTACCAAGAAAGCAGCTGAGCTTGGAGATAACAGAACTCAAGTCCTTACAGGAACTCTGTTGTTGTTTGTTGTTCCTCTGGGAGAGGAGTTAGATATCAATGGGGGAGTGGTAACAGCAGTATCAGTTCCAACTAGGACGTCGGGAGAAACCCAGAGTGGCCGGTGAGAAAGTAAGAAATACAGCTGTGTTTCTGTTCTCGACGGTCACTGCAGGTATCTCGTGAAGTCCTGCTTGATGGTAGAGGCTGCCGTTCGATCCGTACAGAGGAAGAGGTATGGTCGCGGGAGGTACGAAGAAGAGGTACGTTCGCGGGAAGATCGATCGATTCACGGAGGAGCGAGTCTTGGATTCGATTCGAAAACCGATTCGATTCGCGAGTCGATTCAGAGGATTCGATTCGAAACCACGTCACCGGTTGCCTTAGAGGTAAGGTTAACCGAGCCTGTTGTTGTTGAGGAAGGAGAAGATCGATCGTTCGAAAACGGGTCGACAATGGGATTTCTTGGGCCGTCGGTAGTCACAGAAATGTCAGTTCACTGCAGAGTATGGAGAAAACTTGCACTTCTGAGTCTACTGAGAGCCGGTGACTTCTTCTTGTGGTCAATTTCTTCCAACTTGGTCGGCGGCGGCCGAGAAGAGAAAACCCGCCCGATCTCGTAGGATTTCTATTGGGATGGCTTTCTGATCTGAACCGGAGAAGGCCGGATTGATAGTCGCTTGATAGTAGAGGTGCAGGAGATAGGAGGTATCGATCCTGTCAACCGGAGACCTTGAATGAAAGATAAAGAGGGGAAAAGGGAATGTGTTTCCTGTGATGACGTTGAGCGGATTCCTATAGTAAAACAGTACTCTTCAACGAAATAACCTGTGATGACGTTGAGCGGATTCCTATAGTAAAACAGTACTCTTCAACGAAATAACAGATAACAAGCTTCCTGAGGTCCTTTCACTTCGTTTCAATGCTTCCAATGGTGCTAATAGGTGTGGTGTTGATGGTATAGAAGTGACCGTCGTATTATTATCGTTGCTATTAGTGTTTTTGGTTGACAGATCCAGCGGCAGGAGTCAGTAGTTGCTCCCGCTTGGAAAAGTGCTCGATGCCCTGGACTACAACGACGCCACCTGGGGAACCCTCAACCGCCATGTCCGCGACCTCTGCATCCTGGCCTTCTTTTCGCTCCTGCGCCCTGCGGAGTACCTGGACACCGGGAACCCTGAATCCCGGAGCCAAGCCTTTCGCCTCTGTGATGTCTCCTTCACTATCCGCGGCGGCCTCCAAGTCCACAGAGACACCATCTCTTTGAATGACGTGAAGAACCACGCGTGCCTCACCGATGCCACGTTTACGTTCACTGACCAAAAGAATGCTGTCCGCGTCAAATCCGTGGGCTACCGCCCGACCTCTGATCCGTGGCTTTGCCCGGTGAAGTCTCTCGCGCAGGTGGTCTACCACCTCCGTACCAACGGCGCCGATGCCGATACTCCCCTCTTCAACCACTTCAATGCGGTCCGCAACCGGTGGTATATCCTGTGAAGCCCCAGTTCATCACCAACGCCCTCCACCACGCTGTGGCCCTCATCTCCCACGACACCGGCATCGACCCTGACAAGGTCTCTGCGCGCTCCCTCCGTCCTGGTGGTGCCACAGCCCTTCTCTGCGCACATGTTGACTCGGATGTCATCCGCCTTCTCGGCCGCTGGAAGTCTGATGCCATGCTCCGCTACATGTGCATCCAAGCCGCTGCCGCCACCCACCACTACTCCCAACAGATGTTGGACCATGGGGCGTACAACTTCCCGGGAGGCACCTACGATCGCCACCTCCTCCCGGCACAAGCGCCCCAACACTTCAATGAGATTCTTCTCCACGAAGAACTCTACGAGGACTAACCTACCCTAGTCCTCGGCCCCCTGTCCTTGCCTACACCTGGAAAGGGGGTTACTTCTCCCACCCCGCTACGCTCCATCCCTGTTCTGCCTTTGGCTTTTGGGTTGCACGACTCAAGGCTGTCCCGTGGAACATCACATTCCCGGGACTCCCTTCCGCCGTGTGGGATCCATCCGGGACTCCCCAGTCCCGAATGGTACCCCGGGGACTGGAGACGGTCGGCTCAGTAAATGGCTGAGTCTCTCCACTCATCTAATCCTCTACTAGTCATGTCTAGCTGCTCTGGGCGAGCGCAGCTTGTCTGCGCTCGGTGTCGAGCAGCAGCACGCCTGGGGAACCCCCCGTCCGAGTTTCCATGCCCCCGCAGCGTGGAAACTTGAACCCTGATGGGTTCTCGCAACTATGACCCTAATCATGGTTGCCGAGAGGACCATCTCACAATTTGCAAAATTAATTCCCACGCTCCTCACCTACAACTCAAGTACATCTCTACATCTCGCAGGTCATCACCTGCGTTCCGGAATTTGATACCCCACATGATGATGCACCGCATCAGCTCCTCAATGCCTCTCGAACAGGATTACCCTTAAGGCAACGACGCCCATCCAAGACCACATTTGGCAAGATCGACTGCGGCAACCATGAATCACTAAAGCCAGCGACCTAGCCAAGATCAGCCATTGAACTGCCGATCGCAAGAAGGTTGTCTCTCTCTCAGCTCACATTCTTCATTCAGCCGACGCTGCAAGCAAGAACCTAGATTAGATTAACCCACCTCTCCCTCCCTGTGCAATACATGGCTCTTAGCCTTATTCGCGACTCGATCCTAGATAGGGTTTGAGTTCGACTCATGACTGAGTCTCTCGTGAATAGTCATTTGAGACAGGGTTCTCAATGACCGCTCTAGTCATACTAGGTTGATACTTTTTCAAGGGAAGCCGAAAACCGAAGCGCTTCCCCTCTGGATCTGTCACTACAAGAACAACAACACTAATAGCAACAAACACAACCAATCGGTCATACCTATACCATTACACTAC
>CAICTM010002315.1:0-15956 GCA_903772945.1 Seminavis robusta
GAAAAAGAGGAGAGATGACATGATCTTGCTATAGTTTAGTAGCTCCACTTGACCTAAAAGTGAATCGCCCACCTTCCCAGACAGGGAATGAAGAGATTCTACAGAAACGGAGAGTATGAGTTAACAGGGAGCCGACCATAAGGGAGACTGACGGACAGGAATCCGGGAGAGCCACTCATCCAAAGGATGAGGTGGTGGACCGAAGTTCGGGTGCACAGGTGGTGTGCTATGTGGTGTTGATGACTAGCTAGAAGGACTACTAATCGGGCGGCTACAAATCAGGTTCACTTTTTCTGAACCAGAGTTGCAGCCGCCCGACACCAATTTTCCTTTTTTCCCTTCCCTCCCGCCCGGGTAAATTGGATGGAAGTAGGTCTGTCTGTGATACATGCAGCAGGCCTCTCTGGTATAACCAGGGCCATTGCCTTTGCCTGGATCCTAGTCTGGAGGGGAGGTTTACAACCTCTATAGACCCATATTGACATGATCTTGCTATAGTCTAGTAGCTCCACTTGACCTAAAAGTGGAATCATGCCAGTAGTCCATTTGGATTCGATTCGATTCGATTCGATTGAAGCATTCGATTGAAGCATTCGATTCAATTCATTGAATCGAATGAAACGCTGTGGCTCGCCCTGCGACTCTTTTTTTGTTCGCGAATGACGTATCTGCGAATGGTTAAGAATGAAGCCACATACGCGATTAATATGCCATTATTAAATGGAAATAAATGTGTTTCTCGGTGTACTACCGAACCACATGATCGCGGATAGGAACTTACCTCAGGCAGGGTTACTCGGCATTTTGTCAGTGTTTTGGCGATTAAGTGATCCTTATGTAAATGTCTACACACTGTTAGTAGACATAAGTAGACAAAGTAGACATTGTGCGACTTTAGGAGACATTAGTAGACAAAGTGATACATTGTGAGACATTGGTAGACAAAGTGAGACATTGTGAGACATTGTGAGACATTGGTAGACAAAGTGAGACATTTTGTACTGTTTTACTGTACTGTGTAGACAAAGTGAGACATTGGTAGACATTAGTAGACAAAGTGATACATTGGTAGACATTGGTAGACAAAGTGAGACATTGTGAGACATTGGTAGACAAAGTGAGACATTGTGAGACATAAGCCATTTTTTCTAAGGAGCATAGAACATTTAGGCAACTCTGTAATCAGATACAATAGCTTAAATAGACAGAATGCCGAGTAACCCAGGAGAACCGAGGCCCCAGCACCCAGCTCCATGCCAGGACGTCTGGCTGGCGCCGGGGGATTGCCTTGAGTGCCTTCTGGAATCTTTCGTGTTCAGGCATCATCAAGATCAAGCCATCAAGGAAGCAACCAGGTAGCCCAGAGCTACTTTTGTGCTTGGGGAGCTATTTTTGACCTAAGCAAAACACACTACTACTAATAACTGGCTAGGACAGGACTGGCAGGGATAGTATTGTTTTACGTTTGCAACAGCTGTTGCAGCCAACTGACTGGCTACTAGCAAGTTTGAAAGTGGTACCACCGGTGAGGCGCCACGAGGGCTTTCTAGCTAGTGTGAGAAGAGGAGTGAAGCAGCTCACCGACTACAACATGTATATGTATGGGCTCTACTAGCTACTACTAGAGCTCTAGTAACGGTACTGTAGGTATCGAGCTAAAATGTGGTCTTCGGAGTAATTGGTTGACGATTGATAACGGAATTATTAGCTAAGGAGACGATTGGCCACCATTCACCATTCAACATTCAACATTATCACGATGTCGAGTGGATTTAGTGAACCATGAAACACAGCTGGTGGTTGAAAAGGGGGAAAGCGAAACGGATAACGGGAGCCACATTCGATCTTCTGCTTGGGTCATGCTCAGCCAGATGACAAGCTAGCCCCCGGGAGGTGAAGGCTGACTAGGGAAGAACGGCTATCTGGTTGGGTTTCTTTTCAACGCTTGTGGTTATGATATATTTCTATTCTAAATGGTGGTCCTTATGATACCTATTCCTGTAGTAGGCAACAGCAATGCGTCTTGGTGAAATGAAAGCATGCATATAGTATCCTGTTCCGGGAGACGAGAGCATTGCAAATGATGATGGTGGCTACTGGTGGTTAGATAGCTAGCCGGCTGGTGTGTCCCCGTGGATTCCAATCAATTCAAGCCGAGTGTGGCACAATCAGCGTCGGTTGTCCGTGAGCTGCTGTTGCTGCTGTTCCGGCATCACAACCAGATGTCGTACATGACCCTGATGAAGCGGCTACACTAGGTGCTGCTGGTGGTGCCTCACCCGTGCAGCGTGATAGGTTCTTGGCGAAAAGTGAAAGCTCTTGGCTGCTAATGTGATCTCCCTTTTGACCAAACAAGGTATCCCGCAACAGTGTGTGCAGCTGAGCTACTTTCTCTGTGTTTCCTAGCTCGTAGTGGATCACCAAAAGGTTGTTCACAATGGCTAGTGACAGAATCTGGTACCCCGAGTGCATGTCCGTCCACCTCTTCCAATGCTGAGCCGCTGAGAAGGCCATGTTGTACGTCATTGCAGCTTTCTTCAGGTGAGCCACTCGAGCCTTGGGTTGACTCACGCTGTTGGTGCATCGTTGATGGCTGAGTGCCATGTTGTACAGCAGGCAAGCCGTGCTGCCGTCTCGTTGCTGAGGCGCACATGGATTCACACAAGAGGTAATGCCAAACAGAGTGTCATACGTACTAAGAGCTGCATTGTCAGCACTGCATTGGCTGGGCAAAGCAATCCTCACAAAGGCAGCCCCAGAGTCTGAGGCCGCTGCCGACGCACAGGTCTTTCCACTGCATACCTCCAACTTGAGTGTGCTCAAAGCCTGAAGAAGGACCTTGACCGCATTGCGGCCTTCACCCTGCTGCACCAGTTGGATGGCTTTGTTGTTGAGAGCGGAGATACCACAGTTTTCAACGTTTTCAAGCGTCATGGTCACGGTGGTCTTTGTCTTGTTGTTGCACATTGATAGGTCAGTGTTCGATACAATCAAAATTGTGAGCATGAAACGTATCGGAATCGGAATGGAAATGTACCATGCACCGGCTGGTACCTGCAGAGAGCTCCGCGGAGAGTTGAAGGGAAGCAAGGCTCAAGATGTTCCAATTAGCTTACGCCGATCGACATTACGTCACCCTCGTTTTGAAGGTGATGCGAAGACGATGTCAGCCACTCCTTCTTTCGAGAAAGTTAGCTTTGAAAACACAGCACTTCGAAGCATTTAGCTCAAAGAAAGGCAATAGAGTTCCGAGAAACGAATGACTGGACTGCCTTCTTTTTAATGACGCCTTGATTTCAGAATTGGGGCAGCCTCTGGAACACTCCCGATAAAGTCATTTTCAAAGATATAAGACCGCATAGCGCTTAAATCATATAGCCTAAATGACAGAGGAAAGTTTCCCAACATTTTCCGACAAAGTGCCGACATTGCAGACATTTTCCGACAAATGCAGACATTCTCGTACAAACGCCGACATTTTCCGACATTTTGCCGACATTTTGCCGACATTTCAGCGAGCCTTTCCGACATTGACGATTAGAGGACCGTTGAATGAGCTTAAATCATTCCGAATGCTAGCCTTCTTATAGAACAAAGAGTACTATCCAAGACTTAATCGGCGAAAGTCATCCGTTCTAAATGTCGGAAAAATCTCGCTAAATGTCTGAGAAACCTTCCGACATTTCGCAGACATTTTCCGACAAACGCCGACATTCTCATACAAACGCCGACATTTTCCGACATCCAGTTCAGAATTCCTACATTCTCCGACATTCACGATTAAGGAGTCTTAGGCTATATGACTTAGAGGTTGGAAGATGGTCATTTAGGCTGATAAATCTTTTATCGTGAGTGTTCCTGAGGCCAGGCTTATCATTCAGTCCTTTTCGGCAGCTTGTGCCCAACATGCCACGTTGACATTTTCGAGTCTTATTGAAACCTGCTGTCACTTCGCTCCAAAATTTCAGAATCCGTCAACGTCATCGGAAGATTCAGCGCTGCTTGAGGTTTTCAACTCACTGATCACGGTGAATGAGGCGTGTCAAGATACCGGTACCGGTACATAAGGCATCGAGAAGCCACGATGGATCCTTTTTCCATGTTGTCGCCTACGTCATCCCAGTTTCAGTCATCCGTCGTTCTAAAAAACTCACAAGTTCCTTTTCGGCTTTCCTGGAACACAAACGGTACTGTACCTGCCGGTACAGTAAATGCATGCAATGACCGCTTTTGTTTGACAAGAGCGGAGGCATAACGGTATTCGATTGAATCGATGGAGTCATTCGACTTTCAAAATCAAGTCGAATTGAACCCTTTATTTTATTATTTTTTAAAACTCCAAAAAATCACGAGCTCACGTGGCATTCTACGGTTGCAAGGAAAAAGACTTAGTGTGACTCGACTCAGTCGTCTTACTCACAAGACCGTCACCTCATCATCTCTCCAAAGCCCCACCACCAGCCGCAAGTCATGACGAGTGGATGCAACGTCGCCCATTCAATTTGTCGGAGACTCGGAAAGCCACCACCTACAGAGAAAGCCAACGTACTAGTATGTCCTGCTCTAGCAGGTGCTGTAGTTTGGTTCCTTCAAGCGATTTCGCTGTGAGATTGTACTAGTACATGTAGCCAGTGGTGCATTGGCTGGCTGTGTAAGAGCCGCCTTCGTACGTGTCATTGGTACACAAAATTAATTTAGTCGACGGTCTGCATTGGTGCTCTCTTCAAATCGCTGACTGACGGTTGTATGTTGAGGTTGCATTCTCAGCGACATACCTGTACTACCAAGCAAGACGTACGATGCGAGTCGATGGGTGCTGCCTCGCTCAGCAGTGCAGCTAAGTTTGTTCCCCTTCTTCGCCGCCTGCCTCCGAGTCGCTCACCAGCCACCCGTCAAGGAGATTCATCATTCATTGCTGCAAATTGAATGACTGAGGACTCGCAACGTGGAAGGGCTATTTGGGTCATACGCACCGTACTTCAGAGTTCAGAGAGAGCACCAGCTTGTCCGCTCCGAGCAAGAACGAAGAATCAGTGCCTTGCTCATCAACTTGAAATTCCACTGTACTAGCTAGAATTAGTGAGACTTGACTTGCTCTTTGCACGCACCAGAGAGAAACGTTGAAGTTAGAAGAGAGCCCCAGCGATACATCGTACGTACCGGTACGTTTTCAGAGGATCCCAATGGCTGCGGCACAATCTGACGATTTGCTGATGATGACGAGAAACAAGTGGAGTCGAGTCGTCGAGTCGAGTCGAGGATCTGGCTGCCCCTTGACCGGTCCGCATCATTTTGGTAGGTGCACCGGTAATGCGTTGTTGGCTCTCGACTGGAAAATGCAAGCCACGTAGTCAAATTGCCAAAGAAGGTTTCATCGTTCAGTGGGACTCGATACGTTGCATGGCTAGCTCCTTCATGGCTGTACCGGTAGTTGCAAGCTCGGAGCAGTTTTCCCGACACTCTCGTACTGCTCGCTGGCTCTGAGCCAGCCATGGAGACCTTTTTGCTTTGGTGCCTCGTACATGAAGCGTATAGCCATCTTGAAGCAGTTGCATCCCGCGCACTGCTACAGGTTCAGGCACCTGACAAAGACTTGTGGATTGTGGATCATTTGATTGCTTTGCATGGGCTGCGTTGTTGATTGGTATGAGTTATCAATCGAGGAAGTTGGCAGCTTTGACACATGTACGTCCGACGTTCGCACTCGTCACTGCCATTGGATGTTCCTGTCTCTAAAGCCGCTTCAAAGCTGCGCATGGATCATGACAAAAGAGAATCTCACGCGTCGTTCTCGCCCAGTACCAGGTACTTTTTTGACCCGGGAGTCTGTCGCGAATACAACGTAAACTCAGCTTGGTACCCAGGATCGCCACATCTAGTATTACTAGTAGACAGAAGACAGAGTCCAGCACTAGCTGCACAATTGTGGCTTCTTCGAACGTTTGCCACTATTGCACAGAATGTCCTGAGTTTTAGATTGAGTACATGCCAATTTTTTCTTTTAGTGTCTGGTGTTGGGTCGAAAGGACAGTGGAGACAGCATGTCCTTTCTTCATCGTCGCCACAAACAGTTTACACATGACAATGTAGAGCTTATACTAGTCTTCTCCGTCACCAGGACTTTCCTGGCGAGCCACAGCCACATCTGGAACAGCCTCCTCATCTTCCGACTCTTCTTTTGGGAACGATCCTAAACTACCTTCAGAATCAAAGGTTTCATCCTCTACAGCGGGATTCGAGTACCCAATTCCAGCAGCACACAGAAAGATTCCATCAGGGTCTATGACATCCTTGAACGTTTCAAGGCGGGCCAGATTCTCAGTGCCCCAAAAGTTCTCTCCTTGTGCAATGCATAGTTCTTCTCTCGTGGCTTGAGGCCAATCAAGCGAACAAGCCCGAGTCCAATCGTCCTTGAGTGGTCCCATTTCATAGACATGAGCATGGTTGTGACAAGCCTGGCCAGGAAAGGGCGCTGACATGTCAGCATCGCTATAGAAAAGTTCATAGTAGCGGCTCCTCGTAGTTTCATTGTTAACTGCCTTCTGAAAAGCAGCAAATCGCCTGGTTGGTGACAAGGCGTTGAGTCCATCATCGGCATAAGGAATGGCACCACCTGTTGCATAGATAAGCTGGCCGTCGCCAGCATACAGGGTGTCGATTGTAATCAATTCAGTCAGTGCATCGAACTGTTCTTCAACCACCCTGAGTGGAAAGTGTGTATTTGTGGAATCAGCAAGGCTGGGAAAACCGTCAATGAAGGGAACCAGACTGGCCTTTGGGTTATCTGGAATTCTCCCTTGGTGGTTCCAAAGAGGGTCAAAGGATGAGGAGAATATTCCAAAGTCTGCATAGGATGGGGCTGTTAGTTCTGGAAGCTGAAAAAGGGTAGGTAGTATGGCAATAAAGTCATCCGGAGCACCCGCTGCGGTCAAAGCAGCTAGCTGCTCATCACCTGAGATGTACTCGGCCCATGCTTCAATCAATTTTGGCCCCGATGATCCATAGCAGAACAGTGTGGTGGGTACAAAGGGGTTGAGGCCAAAAGTCTTCGCAGAATTGCATCCTCGGCTCTCAGCTTCCGTGACATTCATGGACGAGGGTTGATAGAGGAACCCCAAAGCAAATCGAACATAGAGCAGAGTCAAGGTGTACACAGCATTGATGTCTGCTGCCAACTCTTCGTACCCAGCAAAAATGCCTGGTTGATTGCTCATGAGGTACAGTTCACCAGGATAATCATGGAGTTGATAGTGGAGCGAGGTGACAATTCCCCATGTCCCGCCGCCACCGCCGCGAACGGCAAACCACAATTCGTCGAAATCAATATCTGCATCATCACCCGTGCATTCCGTCCACTCCCAATCTTCTTCAGGCATTTCCCACTGGTAGTTGCAGAATCCTGTGACCTGGGTTGTTTGAGGCGTGATCATTCCTGGTGCTTCGTCCCATTCACTGGGTCCAAATCGTACATGAGTGCCACTGGGCAGCACCATTTCCAAATGCAACACTTGATCAATACCAATTCCATACATGCGCATTCCTGTGGTTCCACTCAGACCTCCACTGGCCATCCATCCACCAGCTGCCGAGACAGAGCCAGCTCCACCGCCAACAAGATGATACTTGTTGGCATTTTCTGGGTTTTGATTCCATGTCACACTCACTGCTCGGTAGGCATGATCAAAAAAGGAACCACCACCAACTCGCAAGATGGCATTCTTGCCTCTAGCACTGGCCAGTGCACATGCCATGTAATTGGCGCTGTCTTCCTCCAGTTCTGTCTCATAATCCAAACATTCCATGAGACTACCCAGATCATCATACTTGGGGTAGTAGGTGCTCATTTTCACCAGTAGAGTCTTGCGGGCCGAAGAGCTTCCAAAATAGGAATGCCCATTGACCTTGACGGTAATTCCAATCTCATTAGTGCGAGCGAAATTGACGGCATGGACGATATCTGCTACTACACGTGGATTCACTACACGAGCGGGAAAGTTATGGAAGGGTTCCGCTTCTTCCGACAGGACGGCAGCCAAGAAATCATCGCCAGTGCCTGGTAGCAAGGCATGGGGACTTCTGATTTGATTTGTGTCAAAATCCCAGATTGGAAAATCTGGAAAGGAGTCAATTCCTTCGGGTGTCGGCCAGATGCAGTTTTGAAAGGCGCAACTGACGAAATCCAAACACAAACCAGAAGTGACATTCAGAAGGTCATAGTTGCTAACAACGGCATAGCCAAAGTCGTTCCACTCGGGAGGAATTTCCTCTAGTTCAAAGGGATCGACACACTGTTCATACCACTGATTCAGATCAGTAGGACCAGTTAGAACATCCGGGGAGCTCACGACATCGGCGAGATCTTGCCATGGAGTGTCGTCAGAAGCTTCCAATGGGAGCTTTACGGTTGCTTGGGCGCTGATCGCATGGCTTGAAAGCATGGCAGTAGCCAGGCCACAAGCTGTGGCGAAGCGGAACATCATACTCTCCCAACTTTTGTTCCTACAAGTACTGGTATCTTCTCAGAGAAATAAAAGTCAGGTGTGAGATGCGTGGAACAGATCCATGTCAAAATGGGATCCAGCCAAACAAAGACGATCTTTTTGGTCACTTGGCTTGGCGCCAAACTTGGCGAGGTCCGCCAGCTGACCAAGCCTCAACCTGCCATTTATTGTTTTAATTAAACAGCAGGTACCGGTATCCACGAATGATCATTCCAACCCTGACTCGACTCCCTAGCCTGCGCCAAGCGGGCTTCCATTTCTTCCAAAGCCAACGTCAAGTTGCCGTTGTTTTTCTTTCGTTACCGTGCTTCTGTTCCACCATGCACATCCGCCTTCCATGGAAGGACACATCATCACGATGGCACCCATGATCTCTCTTGCTAATAATATAATACGACGCTATGCCATCTCACCATGGCGCTCAGATCCTCTATGATGGTCGGTGGTTCCTCTTGACGGCAACGGCTCCCTTGGCTACTTCTGAGGCGATCGAGTTGAATGTACATGTAAATATGTAAATATGATTTCTTCCTTCCAGGCCACGTCTTCTTCTGCACAGACCTCTACTTTCGATTCAGCGCAACTCATTCCTGCTGGTCCATACCACACACTGTGTTGAAGCTACATATAGGTAGCAACGAAAGGCGAGGGGTTGTTGTGGATACTAGTATGCATAGCTACCGTACCTGGTAGGCGGCAACCCAAGTCCCTCCAACAATTCCACAATTATCTCGAACCTTCAGCGACGTTTCCTTTGAAAAACGGCAGAATTGATAAACGATGACAAACTCCATTTTAAAAATGTTGATGCTGACACCTTGCCCATTTTGAGTTGGTCTTGCCAAAAAGATGTCGCTAAAATGAAACGCCCGTTGGCTGAATTGCTTGAAACGCCGTTGTCAAGCAAGCTCTTTTTCTCGCACAGCACAACTTACTTCTTCTTCCAATGCATGACGATGGCACCTTTTTCAGTGCTGTCATTACCGTAGTAATTCGGAGTTCGTTTGAACCTTGAGAGGGCATTGGGGTCAGTCTTCCGGGGCTGGTCCTCATTGCCTTCACTGAACGTTGGTCCGCTGGGAAAGGTGTCATCTTGCGGTGGTTCCAGCTAGAGATGGAGCGTCCTCGTGCAAGGTAACAGTCAAGTCTTCTGTTTGGCGCATCGTCGTTTGTTCTTCTGTCTATCAATCAATGCAAGTTTCCTACTGTAAGCAAACCGTGGCGCCTCAAACCCTTGTCTTCTCCTCCTAGGTCTGTTGGCCGTTGACAAATGATGCCTTGGCCGTTCGTGTTCCAGTCTCGTCCACAAGAAAGGTCAGTTCACATTCCTCTCACAAACTCACAATGGTGCCATTTTCCGGTGCTCTTTGGAGCCGCTCCTCTCCGCCGGAAAGTGGTGCCCAAACAGTCTTTCACTTCTCGTTCTGTGATTGCAACAAGTCTTACCAACTTCTGCTTTTCCTCCTCTTGTCTTTCACAATGGCGCCGGTGGTCGTTCGTGCACGAGGTCGAGTCTCAAAGACAACAAAGCTCAGTTCACATTTCCTCTCATGGTAGGATTGCATCTTCAAGTCTCGTCGTCGTCGAATGTCCTGGTCCTTGGGTGAAGGTCGCACTTTTCATGTTTTGCCTTGTCTATAAGTTGGTTCTTCTTTGTAGCTTAATTTTAAAAAGGAACCCATAGCGCTTTGGTTGCCAATTGGACCCGTTGATGATCTCTACTTTCCGCTTCCCCCTTTCTAGAGTGCTGGCGCCGTCTCGCCGCCCCCCCCCCCGGTCCAAATGGGCTGTCATGTTTCCGATGTCGCTACACTTGCTCCCTCCCGATCTCTTGAGCCACCGGGTTTCGCTGCGGTCGATCGTTGCCAGCCGTGAGGCAAGTCCACTATTTTCTAGCGTTACATGATCACCGTGCAACCCAGTGCTTTGGCTCCCCTCTTTGCTTCCCGTACCGTGAGGATCCAGCCCCAGATGGTGGATCGTTGGCTCCACTCCTCCTCGTTGCTGGTTCTGAAACCAGTGTCTTCGTACGTGTGGCAGCTAACGTCGCTCGTCGGCTCTTCCTGCCTTTGCTAAGATAGATACACAACCGGAATGTCTTGGCCCAGAGTTGCTCACAGCAAACCTAACCTTTACTATAGTACCCTTGAGGCGCGAGCTTTGAACATCTCTACAAGCAGTATCGTACTAGGTAATGACAACGTTCAAGTTGCAGCTGTTACGGTTGGGGTCAGTGTTAGGTTGGTTAGCGTCTGGTATTGGCTTGCGCAAACTTGATCATGAGAAACGAACACTGCTGTCCTGTCCATCTTCTAGTTTTCGAAATGTTAGTTGCAAGGGCAATCACAGCCGCAGAGTTGGGGAGAGCAGTCAAACTTTGCAACAGGAAGATCTCTTGGTCCCCGTCGAGCACAGAGCGCCTCAGGTATTGTTCCTGTGATGCTGGTTCCCTCGACCTTAAATTCAGTAAGATTTGCAAGGTGTCCAAAGTCTGGCACAGGTCCTGCAATGCCTTGGTTTGCATAAAGAAGTATCTTCTGGAGTTTGGCCAAGCTCCCCCATTCAGTTGGAATGGTACCTTCAAAACCCTGGCTATTGAGATGGATAGCCCCCAAGTTTGAGCAGTTGGCGAATGCCGGTAATGGACCTTCCATTTTATTTCGCCCCAACATGACAGTTCTCAGCTTGGGCCACCTTTGGCAGATTGCGTCATCAGGTGAGAAGAAGCTCCCTGTCAGGTCATTACGACCGACCATGAGGTTTTCCAGGTTGGCCATTTGAAGGAGTTCTTTTGGGAGTGTCCCATGGAGCTGGTTGTTCAGGACACTCAATGTCCAGAGATTTTGCAGCAAACCAAGTTCTCTAGGAAGAGTCCCAGTTATTTGATTGTCTCCTAGTTCAATGATTTCCAGCTGCTGCAATGCTCCAATTGATGGTGGGATTGGTCCGTCGATGTTTTTGTTCCATTTGAGATAGAGACTTTTAAGGCCTGTCAAAAGGCTGATCTCTGCAGGCAACCTCCCTCCAAGACCATTTTGTGGTAGGTCTAGGTATTGGAATGCATTGTCCTCGTTGCAAGCTGTTTGAAATCGAAAGGGTGTGTAGGTAAACCACATGCATTCGCTGGTGTTGTAGGAGAGCCACATTTCTGAGGGGACGGTCAGTGTGAGGTCGTTTTGACTTAGCTGCAAGTCTCTTTGACCATTTTCGGTAGAGTTGCTAGCATTGCTTTCTTCGTCCTGGGGGTGTACTTCGTCACTACCGGCCAACGGAGACGCAGCACCACCAGGGGCGTCTTGTGGGGGTCCAGAACCTGCCAGGATGGCTCGCAATGGAGGTGTATCAAATTCTCGATAATCTATTTCTTGCACACCTCCCACTCCATTGTTCTCCCAATGGTCACCATTGGTGGCAAAATAGAAAGTCACCAAAGCAAATCTCTGCAAAAGGTGGACCGTGGTATAGTTCTGTTTCCAGGGATCGGCTTGGAGCCATTGATAGGCCCGGTACTGAGGACTGGAGGAGGAGGAGGAAACATTCGCACCAGAATCTCTCTCTTGTTCAATGGCATAGCGAGTGGTATTGGACAAATAGGGACTGATGAGAGAAAACGTGTCATATTCATCGCTGTCCGCTGTTGGCATCGTGCTATTGTCGTCATTGGATTTGACCGTTGTGTTGGTAAGACTAGTCTCGTCGTTCTTGTATCTGGAAGCCACAGCCACCACCACAATCACACCAACCACCAGTAATGCAGCCAGTAAAGCCATCAGTGTAAGCTGTTTCTTTGTTTTGCTGTTTTGCTGTTCCTTCTTCATTTCTCTTTGTGATTCCAGGTCATCAATTTGCCTGGCTTCTTGTGTGACGACGAATTCACCAGAAGAATGTTCCACTGGGTTAGCTTGTACCAAGCCTTCCAATGGCAAATGAGAACAAGTTGCAAGAGCTTGCTGGTGATTAGTGTGAATCATACAACCAGGTGCATCCTCAGATACCAATGGGCTCGGACTTGGGCTGCCTTCTTGTTGGGTGCAAACACTGAAAGTGTCTGAATCATCGCCAGCTCGCCCCTCGTATCCAATACCTCGCTGAGGGAATGCACCTGGCTGCGTTTCTTCTGTTTCGTTATTGTTATCGTTAGAGGATGGGGGAATTGGCTCTGGAATGGTGAACCAGTCGGATTGTCCCAACTGGATGAATGCATCCATATTACTAACCGGGACACTTGAAATAGCGCTGCTCTCATTCTCAAGCCTCCTGACCAGCATCGCCACTTCATCAACATCCACATCATTTGTGAAGCCTTGCTTGGCCGAGCCCGGCTCCTTTTCCCGCCCGTGTCTCCTCACTGGAAGCTCCTTGGCATCGATATCGCGGTCGTCCTGGGTCACGCGGATTGCTCCGAGTCCGGCGTTGACTACATCGTTGACGCTACTAGTACCGGTACTGGCACGGACTGCTTTGGCGTCAACTTTGTTCATGCGGTCCACCCATTCATCCACGTCCACCACATCTGGGAGACCCCTCTTTGGCAAAGGCTTCTCCGTTTTACCCCCAATCCCTTGTCTCGAGGAAAGTGCGGGTTCTTCATTGATTTCTTTTGGCAGCTCCAGTTTTGCGTTTGCCTTTTCCGTCATTGCTTTTAGTATCCTTCTGCTAGCTAGTTACTGCTCTTTTGCAACACTCCAGAGCTGAATAACGACGTGAAGAGCAATCGATGAAGAGGGCACTGTGAGAGTGCAAGGCTTCAGCGCGACATCTACTGTCGAGTCCTTTCGGTCGCAGTTTTTAGAATGTGTGTGAAGCCGGAACGAGTTGGTGGTCGCAGGATCTGTGACTGAGCCAATGTTATGGATGTAAATACGCACTTTGAGCTGTAGACTACTAGCTAGCTGCTAGCTAGACAGTGTTGCAAAGCGGACGGGAGCAGATGAATCTTGCGTCTTGAGGTGCCCCTTGATCTTGCCCGTCAAGGAGCCAGTCAATGAAATGCACGAGCACCATTGTACCTGGAAGGCACCTGGTGACGTAATGAAGTCGTGTTTTCTTGAAAGTCGCGAAAACGCTAAAAGTCGCGTTCTTTCGCGACTTTATAGTCGTTAGCGACTTCACCACCACTCCACCGCGACTTTACCGCGACTATTACCACGACTTTTGCGAATACCGCGACTTCTGCGCGATTTTACTGTGCAAAACCCTGTATTTTACAACGACTTTACCGCGACTTTTAGCGCGACTTTAAAGTGGTTCACGACTTTACCGTGACTTTACAGCGATTTTATCGCGACTTTAAAAGCGACTTTTGCGACTTTAAAGCGACTTTATAACGACTTTTGCTTATAACGCGACTAACCATCGCCAACCAGGCGCCTTCCTGTATGTCATACGGGTTATGTCCTCTCTTGTGAGCCAGGGAAGCTGTTGAAGCGGCCATGGTTGGTGATGGAAGTGTTATGTTTTTTGCTGAACTCTTTCAGGGCTGGTCCAGTCACTCACTGGTGGGCGCAGGTGCTAAAAATTTAAGGACAGCCCTCAACTTGCATTTTTCTAAAGGCCAAGGAAGGGTTCTGGACCGGTAGCCTTAACCTTGCAAGGGAAACCACACCATACGGTTTGTCAGAAAGGTATTTTCGTATGACGGACAGACGACTCGGGATCCACAATCACGGTTCGTGATTGGGGATGTGTGACTCAAATCAGATGGTTATCCGATCATCATCAGATGGCCAGGAGTACGAGGAACGAGGACATGGTCGTCTAGATGATGCAACTACAAAGGTTAGGAAGTTAGGTCGAAGAGATGAATGCAAGAGCGATGGGACGGAGCAAATGAATGGACGGATGAAGGTCATAGGTTTAGTAAAGTGGGAAAGCCCTCCAGGGCCAACCATGCACTTCAGGAAGATAGATCGCGAGATCTATCTGTAGATAAAACTGCGAGAAGCAGAGGATCGAAGATCCTGGTATATGTATGCATATGGGAGCTCAGTTGTAGAGCTCACAACTGAACGAGAGAGAAAGAAAAACGAAACAGATAGCCAGTCTACTAGACAGTAGAGCTGGAAGGATATTGATTAAATTAGAGAAATTGTGCGTTCAATTTCACACCTTTTCAACACGTTTTAAAACGAATAGCTATCAGGAAAGAAGTGAGCTTGGATCCAGGTTGTCAACAGAAAAGAGAAGAATTGAGAAGTAAGTAAAGATGTCTACGGAGGTAGAGGTATCATCTTCGAGCAAGTATCCCATCTCGATGGGAAAGATGAGAAGTTCAGGTTCTACAAGGTCAAGATGATGGCCAATTTATCGAAGTATGGGTACGTAGAACTGATGAAAGACTCTACGGAGATCAAACCGGACACTGGGAAAACCCTACAGGACGGGCAAGTTGTCGGACGACAAAGTAGAAAAGATCGAAGGTCTGCAGAAGAAGACAGCAAGGCTGCTGGAATACTGCTGGATTCGATCAATGTGGAGACCATGAAGGGCAAGTCGCCTTCGACCTACTGGCCTCACACCAAGACGACTGACCATGCTGCTGGAAATTCAAGGGCATGTGGAGTCCATGCTGGACCTCTACGATGCTGAAGACAGTGGTGAGGTAGCAGCTCGACGAACGGAATACTACGCGATAAAGATGGACAATCAAGGAAAACCCAAAGAAGTTCGAGATTGGACTCGACGTGAACGCAAGAAGCTAGCGAAGGATGGGTTCAAGATATCGGACGAAAGAGTACATCAAGGACCTTCTCGAGAAGATGCCGAAGAAGGAAGGAGAACTCGGAGTGTATCATGAAGTGAAGAAGAATGTTCTGCGAAGGATCAAGACAACAGGACATGGAAATAACGGTAAAGAGTGTGGTGGATGACTTATGCGAAATCTACGATGAGATTAAAGCACGGAACAAGTCGACAGACCCAATGGCGAAACAGCTTTATGATTGGAGGAAAACAATTCAAGGGCAGTGCAGGAATGTGGGAAGATCGGACACAAGCAACAAGATGCCCAGACAAGAAAGGCTCGAACGGAAGAAGCTACGGACAAAGGTACCAAGGAAAGTCAAACGTAAATTCAGCAGGAACAATGGGAGCAGTAGCGGATTTCAAGGAAGAAGAAGTTCAGCGGAAATGCTTCCACTGTGGAAAGATGGGCACAGGAAATCGGATTGCCTAAAACTCAAAGCGGAACAACGAAATGTAGAGGAGCAAACACAGCACAAGAACAACAGAAGATGGCTCATGACGAAGCGATGAAATGCATGCCATGCCGAGGATAGAGTTGTCAGACGATGAAACAGGAGGAGTAGAAGAAAGCATCGGAATATGAAGCAAAGAATGGGACGCATTCTGGGACGTATTTTGAAAGCGGAGATGACGTGGATGAAGATGGAGAAAGCTTGAGCAATTACTTATGAGGCGATGACGCCTAAATCTCTCCAAGAAGAACAAAAACGG
>CAICTM010002316.1:0-15953 GCA_903772945.1 Seminavis robusta
TACTTGATCTATGATTGGTTTGTGGAGGTTTCGCCGCATTGAACAGTTGCCAGCAACCCATCCCAAAGCAAAACGCATGGAAGTTGCGCTTTCCCATGAGCTGCAAAATCGATATCGGACTGCCAAAAGGTTCAACACAAGCAGACTTTGTGAGAGACACCTATAGCCACCCAGCTAGCCTCTCTAAAGAGAAACTGTCGTCAGTACTACAGTTCTTCAATGAGAAAGCGTTTGCTTCATACTAATACGTCCCCTCCTTCATTGACTTCGTCATCAATAGTATCAGTACAAAAAACTAATCAGCTTCACTACGAGTACTAGTAGCTTGCCGTAGCCACATGTCCCAAACGGCGCAAAAACCTGACGCTACAGGGGCAGTGGTCATGGTTGCTTCCGCCCTCGAAAAGGCAGTTCGGTCGGCGTAAATTTGTCCTCCTCCGACCGACGCCGGGCCATTATCCCGGTGGCTTAGGCCTCGTGGTCGCTGAAGCTGAAGGACCGCGCTTCATCCGTGATAAAGTCGACTAATTCGACTTACAAGTGCACGCACAGCGCATGTGGTGATCCATCGAGGTACATGTACCAGTGACAACGTGAACGTTGCAGCGCTTGGGTGCCTTCATTGTGCTTTGGATGTACAACTAGCTGCTGAATGGTGGGGGTTATCGGTTTAGGGTAGCGGCACGGTGGACAGTCGTACTCAGAGTAGCCTTAAAATAGAATTCTACTTTTTATCTTGCTGCTGAATACTCCAGTAGTCCTTTAGGGATTGGGGATCTCTAAGTACTATGGTCTTGGTCTGCGAGTGAATGAGCGAATGATTCAATTCGATTCGATTCAATTCAAAGGGAAGGCACCACCGGAGCTCTGCCTCCGGTTCACAGGTAGGGTAGCTTGAAAGAGCTCTTGAAAGTAAGGATGGGCAAATACGCGTCTTTTGAGTTTTGATACTGGTTAGAATCGAATCGAATCACAATCAAACAACGCCAACCACCTACCGGCCTATTGCTCCTACCGGTGCTTTGAAGTAGCCACCGGTTCAGGTAGCTTGAAAGCGCACTTGAAACTTGAAAGGCAATTCAACCGGGACATCTGCAAGACTTGATGTCCGAGTGTGTCTAAAACATAGCCGTTTCTTGCGGTGTTTGCTTCACGGATAGATGCTGTGACGCTGTGGCTCTGCGGCTGTGCAGCTTCGATTAGTTTGAGGGTGACCAATAATGATGGCAAATTCGGAATAGATCTAGGCTCCTCCAAGCTCCAAGCTCCAAGCCTGGCAAGGGCATGCGTTCGTGCTGTGCCTACAATGTCATGTACTCATCAAGTGAAAGCTTTCCCAGGCTCCCAGGAAAAGATTCCAGAGGGTTGAGAGGACCTCTGGATCCAGTACAGCAATAGACTGAAGTGAAGACTCTCCAAGGTTTCCCAGGAGCGAAACCCTTTGCCGGCTGAGGGGACTTCTGTCGGATAAAGAACGATGCTACCCGTACCAGTACCCTTGATTATGTATAAATTACATGTACTTGCTTGGTGCCATGCTCTACCGGTATCTCTACCAGGAACTGGCTACCGTAGCTAGCTTGCTAGATCGCTATTCTCATGGGAGACCTCCACCAGTCCGTACTGTAGCACTGCCCTACCCGGACGAGAGCCGACTATTAGCTAGCAGGGCTGGCAATTACATCCATCCAATGGAGATTGGACTGACGTTTGCCTCAAACTTCAACAACCGATCATTCCTCGCATGGCGTGGACGTTGGAAGGCAAAAAGAAAAATTGACACCTTGTGGTCTACTGTGATCGGTATTTGTGAGGCTGTGCAGCACATTCAGACACCGACATCGCACTAATATTTTGAGAAAAGTCACATCGAGAATGGTCGGTTGGAGATTCCTGAATCCGCTCTTGTTGTGGATCGTTTGTGGGGTATCCTTTTGCCTAGCATGGGCACCGTCTCACAAAGCAAGTGTTTCAGGAAGATCTTTTCCCGTCAGTCTCCAGTCTTCGAGCCTCCCTTGGAATGGTGAAGTTGTTTCCAATACAGCCGATGGAACTATCAAGGGTTGCTCGGTTCAACCAGTGGGAAACGAACCTCATGTAGAATGGATTATCAAAATCGATGGGTATGTTGGTTTTTGCAACCTTGATGAGCTTTGGGTTGGTTAGCCAGTGATACTAAAAAACTCCTTTTTCTCTTTTTCACAACACTTTACTGTAAAGAGTCGAAGCAGATTTGGGACGATTTTCTGACGCAATCTACAAAAAAGTGACGGCAGACGCCAAGAAAGAACGATTCCAGGGTTTCCGCCCAGGAACGATCCCACCCCACATTGAACCTACCTACCGTGCCTTTGCAATGGATGAGTGTGCCCGAGAGACAGTCCTGGAGGCTATGCAGCAAAACAATATCAGACCATTTGAGAATACACGTGCTGAATTTGAACTGGAGAACTTCTTTATCCCACCGCCGTCAAAGAAAGGCAACAAAAAGAAGAAGAAAAAGAAGAGCAAGAAATCAAACGATGATACCCAATCTGCTGTAGTGGAGGAAATTCCAGGGGAGCCAAAATGGCGACAGTTTGATTCTATGAAAGAAGCCCTAGATGCAGGCTGGAGGGTTAGTACCCGTACCTACCGGTACCAATAATCGTTCTTCGTTGCTACCCCCTCCAAGAAAGCAACTCTAACACTTGTTCCTTTGCAACGACCCCTCTTTTTGCACTGCAGCCTGGCCAAAGCTTTAGTTTCGTTGCTAAGAACGTGAAAGGGCAGAAGGTTCTGGGAGAGAAGGAAACTCAAGGCGCTACAGCAATTGGTGGTCTAGGCTATTAGCTCCAACCATACTACTTCGTGGTTCTAGCTGCCTGTACCAGTAGCAAGTTGTTTTTGTAACATAATATGAAAGTAACCGAAGTTGCCAGTGCTGCCTTCAAGGGGGGCAACGCGGTAACGAATCGATCTGCATCTGAATGCTACAGATTTCAATGACATCTACCGGCAGTGGAAAGCCGGTGGCTGCAAAATAGCCTCCACGATACGGCCCACTTGGCCAAGACCAAGCACGCTACGGAGTGATTTGATTTGTAGAAGTGTAACTTAGCTAGAAGCACCATACTGTAGCATCACTTCAATTTAATGCAATCCAATGACTTCTGAAACCTCATCTTCCGTGACATCCGCCACACTTCGATGTTGCCATGACATGAGCTTGCTTGCCTTACCGCCAGTGAGCTGTGCTTTGCCCCAGTTGTGGAAATCTGGCATCGTCATGAGTTTCATTTGGGCATTCTTTTCTCGTTCCATGCAAGATTGGATGGTTTCCGTAGGACCTTGTCCCAACTTTAGCAGTTTGTGTGTGACCCGCAACGCCAGTGGAGCCTGTGCCTCTAATCGTCGCACAAAGTCCGCTGCGACATCAATACCCTCTTGCTCCTCCGGATCTTGCGTCCCTCGTTCACCAATTTCTCGGAATGCTTCGATCAAGCCTTCCACCGTGTTTTCTTGCTGAAAGATCTCATCAAAAGTAGCGGCATAATTGACCAAATCGCTTTCTCGAGCGACATCCCATGGCAGCGGTTCCAGGTCAAAAGCTGCTGGAAAGCATTCGTCATCCTTGGTATCATATGTGTAAGGAGCATGGCCATCGGCCTTGTACTCGGCAAATGCCTGCATGGTGCTGGCCACTTGAACGTTGCGAAACGGAAGATTGTAATCGGGCACATCTTCCGGGTTTCGATAATAGTTTTTCTGGCTGTCACCCTCCATGACAACAGGATTCTTGACACATTGCTGTTGGTTCCAGGGGGGCAGTAGTGACAGCGTCCGTTCCAAGGTCCCCATGATGGCCATTGGATTCTCCAAGTAATGTGAGGCCAGTCCAGTCTCCATCATGTCTTGTGGTGTTGCTTCGTACCCCATGAGAGCCAGAATGTATCCACAACTCTTTCCGTACGACGAAGATGATTGTTGATGAAACTCTTGTCTCAATTTGGGCAGAATGTAGGAGAATCCGACTGGATCAAATGTCAATCCACGCGATGGGTTCAAGATTCTGAAATGGGTTTGTTCGGTGGCGCACATGTACGTCGACAGACACAAGGCATATCCACTATCGGTAACGGATCCATGAGGAATGGTAATGACTGGGACCTTGCTCTTTCTGGCATGTCCCAGAGTCGCCAGTGCCAAATCCGAGACGGAATCCAACAAGGAAGCCACAGCGGCAGCATCTTTGTGCTTGCCCGATTTGAAAAGTGCCAAGGGATCGTATCCTCCCACGGCATGCAAGACATGACCCGGTTTGGGATCAAACAAGTACCCATCAAGAATGTCGCCACCAGCATACATGTCAATCTCTTTATCGAGCCCTTGCGTCTGTTCGGGGTCGTCATCGTCGGTGGAGGAGATGAGTACCGAATTCAGAAACTCATTGCTCGACAAGACTCGCACTCGATACGCCAATCCTTCGATTTCTTCGGCAGTCAAGTACGTGTTTTTCAAGTAGACGCGTCGAGAACAACCAATGGCTCGGATATAGGCTCCTGCATTGCCAATGGGGTCTGATGGCTCGGCTGGAATGCTGGCAATAGATGGTGGCGCTTGACACTTGATTTGAGCTCGTTTGCGAACATACGCCGCTTTGCGCTGTGAGGAAGCAAGAGATGCGACCCGTCTGGCTGGTTGTCGCTGTACAGCCAGTGCACACCGTTGGTTGCAGCTTCGGATCAGCAGCATCATCATTGTCAGTGTCTTGCAATTGTGGTGTGGGCGTCAGAAGACAGTCGGAAGAATAAGATTTCCGTGTAGTAGACTGACGACGGACAGACGAAGTCGCACCCAGAAATCCAACAGCATCGTCATCCACTTTTTTGCTGCCTTCGCATAAAGACTCCACCATGATGATCGGCCGTTCCGCTGTTCTCCGAACAACCAAGCAGGTTGCTGCTCGCCGCCTCCAGAGCACGGCTGGTACCCCCAAGATGCACAAGGCCAAGGACTGCTGGCAAGAGTTGGAAAAGACCCGAGCACCCAAGGATCACGATGATCTCCATGTACGTGTCGATGATCCACTGCAATACAAAAATTGCGAATCTATTTTCGTATTCATTCACCTCACCCATTATTTGTCTTGTTTCGCTCTTTTGTTTGCAGTTGGTCTTTCATCCTCCTTACAACTTTGCCGTCACCACTTCCTTTGTCATTGGAATCGCTGCCGCTGGCTGGGGGCTGATGGCTTTTGGCTCTGCCCACCAGCAATACAAGCAAGGTTACTGGAAATAAATGTGCTGCTGTTAGTTATTAGAACCAAGAGCGCCAAGGTTTGGTGGTTGGCAATGATGGTGGTTTTCTTTGGTTCAGGTTGGAGTGTGGACAAGAAAAACAGAGGAGAGTGGGGATTAATTTTTATGATCCACTTTTTCCTTTCATCCGTCTTTCCAACTTCTCAAATTCGAGGTTCTAATCTAGGTAGTTTCATTGTTCGTTTAGACGTTTCCTGATTCGTCCAGGGTTCTCTCCAAGATAGTTTCTCGGCGTGCTGCATGGGAGCATTGATTACTGTTTATAATAAATATAGAGACACTGTTACGTTTCTTCGTTGTTCAACTGGTAATGCTCTACAGGTACTAGCTACGGTAGAGAACCTCGAGATCCAGATTTGTGCTGTACTGGTACGGTACCGTAGAGCTCATGCATCATCCCTCCATTAGAAGCAAGCGCACAATTTGTATTCATGGTTTGTCTCCATCTCCCCACCATAATATGGGACACTGGCCGTATCATTCTGCGCTCTCTCGATACCCTTCTTCGGAATGGAGCTCGCGAGGTAATGCAAACACTTCAGGGAATGAAAAAGCAGTGCGGCTAATGTTTCCATCTCCCGGAGCCAAACACTTTTTTACCATCAATGAGCCATCATAAAGAACGGGAACGGTACGACTGTATAGCACCCAAACTATCTATCTGAGCCGACAAAGGTGATTTCACAAATAACGTTTCTTTAAAGCAATAAGCAATGAATACTGTAATACTACACCACAAAATAAGAGAAGAGACAAGCCAAGCTATGCTCTAACATTCTTCGGTGAGCATGAGCTTGATTGTCTTCTTTTTGCCTTTCATATCGATCCCAAACTTGCTCGAGGCAACTTCCAACGCATGCTTCGTTGTAGCGGTGTTCATGTTGTGGCACGCAACATATGCCTTGACCCACTTGCGCAATTCCTTGTCGGTAGGCATCTTTCCCTCGCCATCCCCTTCAGCCTTGCCCTTGTCATCTCCTTCTTCCTCTTCGTCGTCTTCCTCCTCATCATCTTTGGCGTCTTCCATTTCTTCATCACCATCCTCGTCCTCTTCTTTGGCTTTGCCCTTTTTCGCCTTCTTCTTGGGTGGCGGAGCCGTCTTCTTGTTCTTGCTGTGAGCATTGGTGAATTCTTCTTCGGGATTCGACAAGAAATCCAAAAGACGGTCTATCAGGACATCCTTGTCCACCTTTTTATCGTCGGGTCCGGGCGTGCGGTCCACATCGAAAAAGTCGCACAGCTTTTTAATCTCCGGAACTGTCATCTTGTAAGCCTTCTTGGAGTACTTGGTCTGGTCGATTTTAAACAGCACAAACACACGAATCGATTCGTTAAAACTAGGCGCAGCAAAGAACCACATCGCTTCCATCAATCGTGCGAGCACTTACCTCGATTTCCTCATCCAACTTTTCGCCCTTTTCTTGGTCAAAGTCTTCGTCGCGCTCGGGCAGGTAACCAGAGTAGTCAAGCAGCTGGGCCTTGGCAACGTTCTTGTTGATGCGCCCGCGGGAAGGGAAGACGAACTTGAAGGCGGACTGAAACGAATCGGAGGTCACAGGGTGCTTGTCAATGGCAGCCTTGACAGATGTCAGATTACGAAGCTTTTCTCCTCGTCCCTTGATCACCTTCACGTAGTTCTTCTTCTCAGTAAAGTCATCAGGCACATAGGCAGCCGTAGTGGAGGACTTTCTAGCGCGCTTTCCAGATGGAGTAGACTTTTCGCCATCGCCTTTTCGCTTCTTGTCGTCTTCACCTTCCTTCTTGTCATCAGCATCTTCCATCTCTGCATCATCCTCTTCTTTCTTGACCTTCTCGTCGTCATCTTCCTTGCCATTTTCCTTTTCTTCCTCCTCCTCTTTCTTGGCTTTCTTCTTGGCAGGTGCTGCTTTCTTGCCCTTGCCACGTCCCTTGGCTTTAGGTTTTTCTTCCTCCTCTTCTTTCTCCTCCTCCTTTTTAGCTTTTCCTCTGCCTCGCCCCTTGCCCTTGGCTTTAGGTTTTTCTTCTTCCTTTTCCTCCTCCTCTTTCACTTCCTTCTTGGCAGCGGCCTTGCCCTTTTTAGCGGCGGGTGCCTTTTTGCCCCGGCCTTTTCCCTTGCCCTTGGCTTTGGGCTTCTCTTCTTCCTCCTCTTCGTCTTCCTTCTTGTCGTCATCTTTCTTGTCTTTTTCATCGTCTTCTTTCTTATCATCTTCCTTTTTATCATCTTTGGACTCCTCTATCTTGTCATCTTTGGACCCTTCTTCCTTGTCATCTTTAGACTCCTCTTTCTTGTCCTCCTCCTTCTTATCATCGTCCTTTGATTCCGCCTCCTTTGCATCCTTTTTGTCCTCCTCCTCCTTAGCCTTTTTGTCGTCTTTAGCTGCCTCTTTTTTGTCATCGTCTTCCTTTTTGTCATCAGCCTTGGTTTCTTCCTTCTTGTCATCTTCCTTCACATCTTTTTTGTCGTCATCGGCCTTTTTGTCATCATCGGCTTTTTTGTCATCAGCCTTGGCTGCTTTCTCCTTGTCATCTTTCTTGTCATCGTCGTCCTTGGCCTCCTCTTTTTTGTCATCTTCCTTTTTGTCATCTTTCTTGTCGTCATCCTTTGAATCCTCCTTGGCGGCTTCCTTTTTGTCGTCGGCTTCGTCCTTCACAGACTCCTCCTTGGATTCTTCTGCCTTGGATTCATCTTTGGTCTCCTCCTCCTTCTTGGCTTCCTCTTCTTTCTTGGCTTCCTCCTCTTTTTTGGCCTTGGGAGCAGCCTTCTGCTTCTTGCCACGCTTGGGAGGCATAGTGTTGTGCTATGTAGCGACTAGCTGGCTACAGGACAATGGTAACAAGGACAGCTTTGTTGCTGTTCGGTGCTGCATGCATGCAATCGAGGCAAGGTTTTGGCCCTCTGCTTGATTTTGAGAGGGTGTCAAGCGCTCCAACGCACCCAGCCGGCCAAGGATTTGGGAGTTCGAGAAGGCCAACCTCTCTTGAAAATCGCTCAAATTTCCTTGGAAAGGTCGCAGAGATGCTCTGATGCCGGTGTTGTGTCTATTCGATTCGATTCGATTCATCATTCATCCATCGAATGGGATTCGATTTGACTCTGATTCGATTCAAATTGGTTCAAAAGATTGAAGACAGCGCAGAGCCAAGAATCTTTTTGCAGGTCTACTAGCTACATGTAGTAGGGTATGGACAAGGGGACGGTCAAAGGGACGGGAGGGAAGGGGGGGAGACCAGGACTGCGTAGTTGATGTTGAAGTGAAGGATTAGACAGCGGTGTTGGTCCAGGAGAGAGTAAAAGTCCAGGAGTAGCTATTAATAGGTCTTGGTGTTGGTCCTCCTGGAGTATCGGTAGGGTCTGGCCTCAGCCTGGATTTCTTCCTAGAATTGGTTGGGGTTGGTACTGATGCTGAGTTCGTCCTTGTGGTGGTCCTACCGGTAGTGTTGGTCCCTGAGCAGAGCAGAGCACGAGAGACAGTCCAGGGATATTATAAGTCCAGCCAGGAGTAGACGCGTGTGGGTTGGTCCCACGGAGTTTCCTGTGTCCTGGCGATGCACCGTTGGTCGAAGCATTGTCAAAGGTCAGCCTCCTCTCGAGGCACTAGCTACAGTAGCAACAAGGTATGTAATAATGGTTTTCGTGTGGTCTGGTGTTGGTCCTGGAGTACCGGTACTAGTATGTTGTAGTCCTGGTGTTGCGCCCGGTGGAGAGAAGGACTTGCCAAGGGTAAAGGGATTTCAAAAGTTTCGGAGTGATTCAATACTACATGCCGTTCGACTGGCTTTTTGAGTTCTTTTTAAAATGTGTTATTATTATTTGCATGCTTTTAGTGTAATCGCACAAAGGCAGGAAGGATGAATCGATCGATGCACCGCTGTTGTCGCAATTCAGCCATGGTTTACAATCGACAGACGTATGAGCTGCTTTGGGTCACATATCGCACCCATCGATAGGGAGTGTATCCGACCATGGCTTCGGCAACCCTCAGGTAGCGCACATTCAAACTGGACACATTGTACATTGGGATCTCAAATGTCATGTTGATGGGTCCAATTTCTCGTCGCATCTGTGTCGTACACGGCTGATTGAGAGTGACCTTGGCCCGCATGGTTTGTTCGGTCCCTCCAGGGAACTTTTTCATGGTCCACACGAGCTTTCCTTCGTGTGCTACATACTCCGCATTGGCGTAGCCCGACCCCGGACTGGAAATGACATTGCAAGAAGCTGCTGCGGTGCAACGAGGCATTGGCATTTCCACAGTGACGTTGGCCCCAAAGTGATTGGCCGGCATTTCTCCTCGGATCAGAATGACAACCTCCAGTTTTTTGGGTTCCACCTCTTCAATGGATGGAAAGATCCGGAATGGGGTTGGGAATTCTCCCGTCACGCGGTAATTGAGCACCACAAATTCTCCGTCAGGTGGGATGAAGGAGAGAGTCCGAGCAGACTCAAATTCCGCCAGGTTGACGCAATCGTTAAAGTTCATGTCATCCACAACGACCGAACCATATGATCCGGCGTTATTTCTGCCAATCACTAAATCTTCGTTCAATGCCAGCCGCAGTTCCGGGTTTCCCGCTAGATAAGACTTCATCTGAATGCATCCATCGATGGTACTGTTCAACACGTAGCCATTGTTGGAGAAGAGGACATTGAGCCTTTCCAGAATATCGACAAAAATTTCATTCTTTTGGTTTGCATTGACATTGGACTTTCGCCCATTTTCATTGACGGATGATATGACTGGTTTGTGAACCGCCGATGCAGACGCCGTCTTGGGGTTTACGAGATTGCCCGTGTTGACCACATGTTCCACCAGAATGGGTTCATTGTAGACAAAGGATTTCAGGTTTTCCGTCCGTGTGACTTGAGGATAGCCATAATCAATCATTTCATCGAGCAGTTCGTAGCATAAAATAAAGTTCTTCCGCAAAGCTTCTTCCGACAGCGTACCGCAATAATCTTTGAAGATTCTTGCTATGCTTGCCAGGAGCTAAGTTGAGTGAGCACCACAAGTGAGAAACAAGACAAAATTTGAAAATTTGATTACGATAATTCGAAGAAGATCCAATAACGCAAAATAAATCCAAGCCTACCTCGATGACTGTGTTGGGACTAACGTTGCGAGCGGTGGTACAGCAAAAGATCAGACCATTCCGCTTGACATGTACATAGACCATCCCATCTGGCATGAGGAAGACTGGTGGTGCGTCTCCTTTCCGCTTCAGCCGGGCTCCATCTTCGGCTTTGTCGTCGTCTTGCAGCTCTTCATACTCTTCTTCATTGGTGGCATCACTCCAAAATTTTACTTTGCGAAAGAAAGCTTCGGTGTGACTTCGTTCGTGTGCGCCTACATCTCCCCGATCATTGCGGTACTGTTTAGCAATGATCGTATCTCCCCTTGGTGATAGCACAAAAAACTCCGATATCATGGTTGCATGCTCTTGTTGGTGGGTCCCAGAGCTGTTGTTAGTCTTAGCTTATTGTTTGCAGCCATCGTGCGGTGCTGCATTGGTCTCCAAGGATATTTTTTCGAGCGAGCCCTCCAGCAGGCAAGGTGTCCGTTAGAGTGCCACTTAAAAAGTGCAGTAGGGAAAGGGATATCCTTAGGGCGAGGGATAAACAGGCTTGGGATGCCCCAGCATGCACGGGACGGGACGGTTCTCATCAGCGGTACAAGGCTAGCTAGAGCTACCGTAGCTAGTAGAGAGTAGGTGTGGACGGTTCGATTGAACCTTGAAGGCAGCCAGAAACCCACAGTACTATGGCATTGCACACATGGAACTACAGGAAAGATTTGATTCTTGGATGATGAACATCCGTAAACGCATATACATAGTCCCGGCATGGGAGAGGATGACGGATGGAGGAGCCGCCATCAAGATTCAGCGGCGCTCTCACTTTGCTTGGGGTGGTACTACATCTAGACTACCGAATGGTCATGGTACCAATTGTCTGCATTACTTTACTCGGATGTGCCAAGTGTTGCAAGCAAAACTGCCACTATTCCCGGGGCTCTTTTAATTAAGATTAGTTGCTGACCGGCAAGCTAAACCACAATGCATCATGAAGCGGGAGTCTTGAATGATCATTCGCGCCGTATTTCTTGAAAGTAAGACACTTTACGGTTTTGGCTTGGAAGACTAAGCACGATTGCCGGACACGATTGATTTCATTCGCAACGGTTCGAATTCAGAACCCACTTCAAGCTTTCTCACAAAAACATCAACAAGAAGACAACCACAAGCAACAAAGAACTATGCAGAACTCTATTGGTCCTTTCGATGTCCTCTGTGGACGAGGTGGAGCCACGAATAACAACAGTGGTAACATCAAGTTTCGTGAAGTTGTAGCAAGCAAGCAAGTAGAATACCTTGGTTCCAAGAAGAAGGAAAAGACGGCCATTGCCATTGCCGTCTATGAGGAGGTCCTGGCTTCCGGTGGTCGCTTCTTGAAACGCGATGATGCCACGGGGGCGTGGGTAGAAGTGCTCAGGAAGAAGGCCATTACCAAGGCATCGCAAGCACTACGAGAAGGTCTCGATGTCAAGAACAAGAAAGTTCGACAAAGCAAAGTCAGCGCCAAGTTCACTGACGAACAACGAAAGCAGCGAATGAATGTGGTCACTGGCAAAGTCGCGGCTCCCTCATCCTCTCCTGCGCTGGTGAGTCTCGCAGGAGAAGAGAATCAGGTTCCAGAGTTACAGGAAGAGGAAGAGGAAAAGACTCCGGCGGTTTTCTACCAGCAACGACCGGTCAAGGCGGAAGTCACGGAGGTGGCGGAAGTATGATGAGATAGCGACAGTCACTGGGTTTGGGGAACCTTGTTATTGAATAGACCAGCGCTAGAATCAGGAGTTATAGCTGCAGCAACAACCAACACGATGAACAATCAGAATCATAGAGAATAGTAGATGTGCAAAGCAGATTGTGATAGCGGTTGCCGGAACAAAATCAGATACAAACCGTCGAGTGGGCTCTCGCGGTTGGAGCTGTACGCATTCCTGGTTGGCAGTGGTCGTAGGCACAAGGTCGATGATAGTAGGATACAGCTAACAAAGCATTAGACAAAAAGACAACAACCAACTTCAGTATTCAGTATCGTCTCCAGCCAGGGGGGTGTAGGTTTGGCATTCGGAACATCAGATCCGTAGTGACCCGCAGCTCGGCCCTTTTGTTTTTGGCCTCACTCTCCCCTGTGCTCATTCCTCTCGCCGTATCTCCTTGGTGATTGGAGCAAAGCAAAAAGCCGAACGAAGTGGAGCCTGAAGCAGATCCAACAAGGTACCGGTGGAACTAACTAAACCGAGCATGGTCGTGGTCAAAAGATCCAACACGCGGATTGCTAAAGTGAAAGCACAATCTTGCTGGTTGATCTAGACAGAACAGCTTGGAACAAGTCAGTTGTAGCATACTAGTACTACTAGTACGACAATCTTCTGCAGGATAGCCTGGCACTGCTCTTCATTTGATCGAGTCGAATTCAATCTCGGCCGCTCCCCGTTGATCTGGTTCTTGTTATTATTGTCGGGGACGGTCTTACTTGCTCATCGAAGTCTTGGCGAACAAAATCATGCTGTTCGTGCTGCTGACTGCTTTAGCCCGGCCACATCACCGATGTCCAGTTCAGTTTCCCCTGAAGCGACTTCTGGTTCAATAGCAGCGGATTGAATTATTCGGTTCATTGAACACTACACCTTACTGGGAGGCGACCCGTCAATCGAGATTGTCTCGTGGCCTCTTTGTCTTTTGCTCCTCTTCGCAACATTTTGAGGTTTTGTCTCTCTTCCCGCACGTAGACTGACTAGTCTAATAAATACGGTTGCCACTGTCGGCATTTTGAGTTCATCCGCCGTCGGGATCGGATCGACAATCGACAACTCCAAGCCGGTTCTCCCAGAGTGCTGGACATACAGTACTATTAAGGGTACCCCGCATGACTGACACATTGTTCTGCTCAAACAAGGACATCCGTATGGTCATACGGTCTGTACCGTGTCCCGGGCTTCTCCCTCACCGTGGGTCGGCCCTGATCTTAGAGCTCTACTGCTTGTACTCGGCTACATGTATCTTCAAATGTACCCATCAAACTATTTCTTTTTATTCAACTACTACGTGTAAATGAAACGTGTGAGGTTTCTCCTAACTTCACAACTACAGAACGGAAATCATCTGCTGCTCGTTGTGCATGTCACTGCCACATGCAGTTGGGACATCACCCTAACTTCGCCTAACAAGTCTGAGACAAGTTCACCATGGATGGAGCACGGCCCATTCCATTGGCCTGGAGTTCAGGGCAGACTTCCAGTTCCTTGGCGTTGTAAGCACCGTTGTACCACTTCACAGTGCGACGGATCCCTTCCTCAAAGGCCACCTTGGACTTGTAGCCCAACATAGCATGAGCCTTGCTCACATCAGCACAAGTGTAGGGGACGTCACCAGGCTGGTCGGGCATGACCTTGATGACCGCATCCTTCTCGGTGTGTTTCTGAACCAAGTCAATAAACTCCTTGAGAGAAGTGCCGGAGCCCTTGCCAAGGTTGAAGACTTCGTACGGGTGGGGACGATCCAAGGCACGGACGATGCCATCGACAATGTCTGAAATGAAAGTGTAGTCACGAGAGGAAGATCCATCACCGAATTGCTGAATTTCAACACCTCGGCTCACACGGTCAATGAACTTGAACGGAGCCATTCAGGCCTTCCTCGAGGTCCATAGACCGTGAAGAAACGGAGTCCAGAAATATTAGGTTGTAGAGATGATGGTAAGTGTATGCCAAAAGCTCGCATGCCTTCTTGCTGGCAGCATACGGGCTCACGGGATTATCCACGACTTCGTCCTCGGAAAAGAATGTGCTCTTAGAACCTCCATAGACCGAAGAGGACGAAGCAAAGACAAAGTTCTTGACTCCATGCTTTGCCGAGAGTTCCATGAGGTGTGTGGTTCCCTTGATGTTGCTGTGAATGTAGACATAGGGATCCTGAATCGAAGGCCTCACTCCTGCACGGGCTGCCATGTGGCAAACCCAGGTGGGTCCCTCTTCTTCAAAGATTTTGGACATGACGTCTTCGTCACAAATATCTGCTTTAAAAATTTTGAGACGACCTTCCTCAGGGTACTTTGCACGAAGTTGTTGAAGATTGTTTTCTTTGATGCGCACATCATAGTAGTCGTTCATTTCATCAACAGTAACCACGTCGTCGCCACGTTCCAAAAGAAATTCAGCAACATGGCTGCCAATGAAACCAGCCCCACCAGTGACGAGTACCTTTTGATTTTAGGGCGAGAAAGATTGAAAAACGATTGAAAAAGTGAGAAAAGATATTCACGCAAGAATACCCCTGAATTTTCAATTTGAAATTATAGCTCACCTTCTTGTACCCCACATGAGGCTCGACTCCGGTGGTCACCTCATCCACCATGTGATCCAGACCCACCAAACTTCCATGGCGAGTGGGCATAGTGGATGGGTAGCATCACTGTTGCGACCAGTCGAGGAATCCTTGGAACTGTTGTCATCGCTGTCCGAGCCACAAAGAGCCGGCATGCTGTTCACGTGATGCATCTTCATCTTGTTTTTCAAAATCCTTGTCTTTTAACCTATGGGGAAGTTCGAACTTTGGCAAAGTATGACAGATGTTCCTCCTGTGGTTCAAGCAAGATACACAAGGCACAATCAAGTTAGAATCCAATGCGGAGAACGACACATCAAGTAAGATTCCCGCTTGCAGTAAGAGCAATGACAAATCACCAAGGTTGGCCACCCCATCAAGCCAACCCCATTACCCCTTGGAGGTACAACATCCTCTGGAAGAAAACAAAGCCAAACGAATCTTTCATAGCAAATCTTCACCAGTCAACTCTTCCACCCAACCCTGATATCCATCGCAACGAACGATAAATAATTAGCATTCCATTTCCTTACCTTTAACACAGGATTGGCGGAAACCAGCGTGGGGAAACGTCTTGACGACTCTGGGGGCTCCTCTTCTTCAGAGGGGCCTCAACAAAAACAATACAATCCTTCGAGTGTTATTGCTGCGGAGCAATAAAAATGATTGATAGTCAATCGATAAACTTTGTTGCCGAAATTGACGGCAATCGTAAGGGAAGTTTGCTCGGTTGTTGGAATTCAATACAAAGAACGCGTTGGCGGCGTTGGCCCAAGAACTACGGGCATTCGATAGCCAGTGACCAAACCTAACTTCGACTTGTACGTATCTTTTGGGTGGCCGGAAGTTGCAGGAACAAGGACCTCGTGCAATTGACTGGGACTTTTACTGTACGTCACTTTCCACGAATCAATCGAATGAATCACAGCTTCTCTTGCGTTCTCGGACACTGTCAATTCTGGTCCTTTCGTTTCGTGGTGACGTCAATCTTAGCTTTCGGGGTGGTTGTGACTCATTGGATGGCTGCTTCTTTTTACACAGTCAGCACAAGAGCCCATCACTCAACTCTACATGATTGGTAGCTAGAGTCTATAGCTGATCATCTTTTTACAGTCAGATGAACCAATGATGATGTGAGTTCTTTTGCTTGAGACCAGAATTTGCGTGTGGTGATTGCTGCTTCGTTGTTGGCTGGCCCATGCCCTTTAGCTCCTTGCTCCCTTCAAAAGCTAACCCCTTTGGCTGGGTTTCATCAACAGCTCGCCATCAAAGGACCATCTCTCTCTT